>NW_012193926.1:743008-759713 GCF_000504015.1 Erythranthe guttata | reverse complement strand
CCTCTAAATACAACATGTTTCAGTAGTCTTATCGATTTAGTTATCGTAAGTTCGTAACCTTTGTCAGTGAGATGTGAACTTTAACACAAAGAGGAAATAATTATCTTTAATCAGGCGAATGGATGAACACGTCAGCGGGACTAGCATTTACACCACATGTACTACACGTTTAGAGTCGGAGAGGTACTTTTGTTGCATTCCCTAATTAATTATCTTGATTTTATTTGATATTCCTTCAATACTCCAAGATGGGGTTGTGCTTAGGTCACTCATGGGTTTATAGGCTATGTTGGGTTCAAACGTATAATTTTGTAAATTACAATCACCTCCTTGGACTAAAGTGTAATTAGAAAACATTACACTTCATAAATTACATTCATCGCTCTGCAGTTTATAAAAAGTTCCACGTTCACCCATTTATAATGTAAGAAATCTACAAATTGTAAGGGGTATTTGTAATTATGGAAAAATGAGGGATGTTTTTCTAAATAACCTTACCTCAGGCGGGCGATTGTAATTTACTAATTTACCTTATATAGTATGATCGAGAAAATATAAATTTTACTTGATGAACAAGAAACGAACAAAAAATAATTATGTAAACATACCAATGTTGAAACTGAAATCATATTTAGGATTTTTTATTTTTATTTTTACTTGTTTTACAAGTTTATTAGATTTCATAATTTCGTAAGATTTTCAAGTGATATCATTTATCTTTCAGATAACGAGCGTGAAAGATATTTATATTTTCTTTTTACCCCGTCTAAAAGAGGTAAGTGCTACATATGTTATATACTTCGGGGGCGCAAAGTAAAATGTATAGTTATATATTGGAATAAAAGCCTTAATGAGTTTGATCCACCGCAAACGTCATATTATAATTTATGGGCCTATTGGATCGACTCAAATAATTATATCAATATGTATTTAGTGATATGTACACGTTCATTTTTAGGGACTAAATCATATAAACGATCAAAATTTCAACAAAATCGAAGTCTTCTTATCATCGGTAAACCTAATTTAATTGGCTAAAAAAGATTAGGTATTTGAAACCAAATGCATCATTGGCTAGTGGCTAGAACGGAATTTGAATTGGATTGGATTTGTCTATCTCAATTGTAGCAAATTGATTTAGCTTACGTGCCTAATTTTAGTCACACGATTTAAGTACTTGGTGCAGTACGTAGCCACCACTATTATTTATCATTATGTAATTTTTTCATTAATTGTTGATTAATTTAAAAAATCATTTAAATAAAAAGAAAAAGAATAAGAAGTGAAAACTAATCTTTGAGATGCCATTATTTAAATAAATAAATAAATAGCAGAATCATGTGTCATTTCTCCTCATAAAAATAACCTTAAAACAACATTCCTTGTCACGCGAGCGAATATAAGAGCACTAGAAACTTAATGTCTTTTAGCTTTTTATTTTTAATTGTTTTAAAAATATATTTTTATATATTTATAATAATAATCCCGCTAAATTAAAGTAATCAAAATGAAATTTTAATTACAAAAGCAAATGTAGCACATTAGCTAACATTCTTCATTAATTAAGGTGTAATAACTAATATTCCATGCTCCAACTATTAGTCTAGAAGGTAATTATTTATAAAAATAAGATAAAAAACATTGGGCGCAAACCCATTGTGCACATAGTTTATTAATTACGATAGAGATCAGTTCGGCACTTTTGGGCCGAGTTCCTTCTATTCAAGACTGGTGGGCCAAGGTTCTACGAAGAGTAAAAGTTAAATTCAAAATCGAGGTGACCTATATACCTTATAGCTAACAAAGATGGTCGAGATAAGTCAAGACGTTCGTCAAAAAGAGAATGCGGGGTAGGAACGTCAAACAGCTCGCACAACTAGAAGACCGTCCACAAACTTCAACTCACAAGATATCAATTCATAAGTTAGGAAAAAGAGTAGGTGACGAGCTCAAAGACAGCCACTAGATGAAGAAGAATCGAATATATTTTCCATAAACAAACAAGAAAAATGTATAAATCGATCAAGATTGATCGCTGATAGACGTAGATTAAGGACGGTTAAGATGATCCTAGATTAAGAAACAACCATAAGATGATCCTAGATTAAGAAAACCCTATTAGAGTTACACACAAAAGACGATCATATAATTTCTATTGAACTCTCTCTCTTTTCGAGAACCTTTTTGTCGTCTTGTCCATCGCCAGCCCTAAATTCGGTGATCGGTGAACTTTTTCAGAAGGTCGAGTAAGTAGGGTTCGAATAAAGATTTTGAGTGTACAATTTTTGCTCCATCAATCCCACAGTTTAAGATTCTAAATTGTTATGAAACAAACAAAATTAAAACATATATATATATATATATATATATATATATATATATATATATATATATATATATATATATATATATATATATAAGTTGAAAAGGTGAACAGTCCCATCTACAGATCTACAGGGAAAAGGCACTAAGAAAAATTATTATTGAGTGTGATTAGATGTATGTGCATTATGAAAGAGACCACAATCATTAAGCTTGAGATTAATTATTAAAGAATAGCTTTAATTAATTAGTGTGGGTAAAGTGAGGAGCAAACAAACAAATAGATTGGCTTCTTTAGCTTTGTGTCATCATTTGCTTTATGATTTTATCTTCCTGCAAAATTACCAAAATGTACGTACTAAGCAGAATTTCGATAAATTAATAATCTCGATTAAATAATTTTTTTTGGGTTCCGACTTGGTGTAATATATTAATTTATTAATTTAATAAATTTAATATTTCGTTAAATTAATAAGATTTTACTTGTCTCGACTGTATTAAATTATAGCGGTTTAACTGTTCGATGATTTTATATACTTTATTTTTCACCATATTATAATAGATTACTAATATATCTAATAATTAATCATGATTAGTTTAACTAATATATTCCACCGAATAATAAAACATAAAATTTAAACATAGGCATTGTCTTGGATTGATTGGATCTCTCAAATCCATATCCAAATAAAGTGTATCATTGTTTAAGGGCCCAACATATTTCATCACCTTCCACTAAAATTAAAAAGCTTCCACTTCTTTTAATTTTATCCTCTTTTTTCAAGAATAATAATACTTAATAATAAATAATTATTATAATTATAATAATATTAATAATAATAATAATAGTTAATATTAATTATAATAAACAAATAATAAAGATAATAATAATAAAAAAATATTATAACAAATAATAATAATTTAATAATAAAAATTATGTGATATAAAACATGGCCAAATTCTTCTAACTATTTTTGCACTTCCCTCTTTATAGATAAGATCGGACCAAACCTTTTGGGCACCCACTATTTAATTATTTCAAAGATAAAAAAAATAGTTAATTGTTGGAATTATATTAGAAATACTTTTTCAAGTCCCTAATATTTATTTAAGAAAACAAACATATCAACTTTATTCTTGAAAGTACTTTTGTGATAAAACAAACAAGTACCTTTGTTTGCTTTAGTTATCACATTTTATATGATAATTGTCCTTATAATTTTAATAATATTGTTTCGACTTCAAACGTGAATTTAACTTTTCTTTTAGTTTGAATTTGTCAAAACTCAAACCACGGAATTTGTAGTTCTTCGAGTAGCTTTCTAAGTCAACTTGAATCATTAAGATTAAATGTCGTTTGAGAGATATATGAATGAATCAGTAAACTGCCTGCCACTTTGATATTTCGAGTTATCTATTTCATTCATGAATAACTTTATCGTCCGACTTCAAATTCAGTTAATTTAAATTTTATTTGATCTATAGTAATAAAACTGTTAAAATGTAATATTAAATTGAAATTTAATTTTTACAAGTAAAGATTACATGAATAATGAGAAAAACTGTAAATTGAATTACTTGCCAGCAAAGCATCGAACAATGAATAGTAAGATTCTCCAGCTTGACGTGGCGACTCCTCATTCGCTGACGCATCGTAACATACGTAACAGACCGATTTCCGGTTCATCATCGTGAAATACTAACCAGACCGGCCCCAAAAAAAAAAAAAACGTTACACACACTTCATAATTTTTCGATCGAAATCCCTAAATTGAATTCCAGCTTTGATTTTACGAGTGTGAAATTTCAGCGAGGAAGAAGGAAGAATTGGGGCTAATTCCGATCAAATGGAGGCGGAACTCAAATGCTTGCTTAGTGATTTTCAAAGTCTTCGCGATTCTTTGCGTGATCCCTCTCATCAAGCTTTAATTGATAAGGTAACCACTGATTTCTGCATAATTTTTCCAATGTTTTATGATTCGTTGTTAGTTAGGTTTTTTTTTTTTGAGATTCCGACAGTTGTTCTTGTATGATTGTTTTTGCTGTGGCGTATAATTGGGAGAGACTTAAGTCTTAACTTTGGGCTTTGAACAATTTTAGAACAACAGTTTTCGATTACATTACTTGAAGGATTAGTGAGGTACTGGGAGTGCACAGACTTCAGCATTGTTGTTTTATTTTTTTTAGGAAATGGGTTGAGGAACATACTTAAATTACGAAAACAAATCTGGCGAGTCGAGTTTGATAAGTGGGGAATGGTAATAATATAGTTGATCAAGATTATTTTGAAAGCCGAGTGATCCGATTTAATTTTGATAAATATAATGGTTCTTGAGATGGATATTGTGAGCGAACGACGATTGTTTGGGAATGTTGAATTTGGAGGAAGTAGTTTCTTTTGTTGACGACGGTGGAGGTATGAGATGAAACTAGAAAATGGGACAAAAGATGGTTTACGATTAAACATTTGCTCGTATTTTTTGTTAGCTTTAATTTTATCCATCATTTATTATTTGATCAAAAGACATTCCTGTCTTTGTCAACAGTTCTAGACAAACTTCAGCCGAAATCTTTACTTTTTCTAAAGATCTTTCGAACTAGCCCTTCTCGTTATTTTCAGTGTTTATGAAAAATTTAATATTTTCAGTGTCTTTGTCCCATTACTTATTGTTCGTCCGATTGAGTAGAAGTATCAGAAGAAGGTAAGAATGAATAAATCTTATTCGAAGTTGATGCTATAAGTTAAAATTTGCTTTACGTTAAATTTTGTAAATTATGTTGTTTACTGTCGATTTTCACGAACCTGCATTCCGTGTAAGCTTTGCATGTCCTGAGTATGTTCCTGTTTTCCTTGTACTTGTAGATGCAATCACGTGTTGAGCATCTTTCGGCAGCGGAAAAGTTGGCAAGTGTTCAGCGTTCCAAAATCAAGGTTATTATTTCCTTCTTACTTTCTGTCATAGTCTATTAAATTCAAGACATTAACATTTGTTATACTGCCATGCAGGATATGAGTGCTGAGGTGGTTGATAGCAACCCATACAGTAGACTTATGGCACTTCAGAGGATGGGTATCGTGGACAACTATGAAAGAATACGGGACTTTTCAGTTGCCATTGTGGTCTGTATTTAACTTCTGCTGTCATAACTATTTGTTTCTTTTCAAATTATTGTCTGTTTGTTGTTCTTTTTATAATACATACTAGTGAATGTTACTGATCTTTTTTGCAAAAAAATTGCCCCTATCTGATGGTGTGTCGATTGGATCAATAGCTTCATTGTTATAAGTTTTTTTTAAATGGTTCTATTTTAAATGGTCCTGTACAGGGTATAGGTGGTGTTGGCAGTGTTGCAGCTGAGATGCTAACAAGGTGTGGCATCGGTCGCCTTTTGTTGTATGACTATGATAAAGTGGAGTTAGCTAACATGAATAGGCTTTTTTTCCGTCCAGAGCAGGTGTATTTATAGTATATTATCGATTTTTTTATGTCACACTTCTAAGAAAAGAAAAGGGCGGAAAAAAAAAGTAATCGAGAGATGGAGCAAAGTTAACTTTCTAACTCTCATTCTTCCGTTCGAAAGCACAAAGTAGTGACATCTTTTTGTTTTTACCTTTGAAGGCTGGCATGACTAAGACAGATGCTGCTGTGCAAACTCTCACAGACATAAACCCTGATGTTGTGCTAGAGGTATAGTATTATGAATTGATAAATTTCTCGACTCCACTATATTCTTTCAACTTTGCCCCGTGTCCGATATACACAATACTACATATATGTACTGTTGTTTTCTATGGCTTCTGTGTTATTGATCGGTTGATTGTCTTCTCAGAGCTATACATTGAACATCACTACAGTACAAGGCTTTGAGACCTTTATGTCAAGTCTAACAGATAAATCATTTCGTCCGGATAAAGACGGAATTGGAGTTGATCTCGTTTTAAGCTGCGTAGATAATTATGAAGCAAGGATGGTGGTAAATCAGGTCAGAACAAAGATTTTATAACAAAAAAAACTACCTGTTTTGGGAATATTGAATGTGCTCAGAATATTGTCGTGATTAAAACATTTGGTCATGTGTGCAGGCTTGCAACGAGTTGAAGCAAACATGGATGGAATCTGGTAAAGAATACAAAAACTGGCTTTATTTGACTTAGAAACTCAATTTCCTTGTCCTTCCATGTTCTTTTATCGGAGATTGTAGTAAAACTAAAGATAATTTCATCTATTTATCACATCAAAATGCTGTTTGTTTGAAAAATGCGATGTGAAAATTATTCTCTTGCTAATTTATGCATGGAATTAATATGTTATGAACTCTTTGTGCAGGTGTATCTGAGAATGCTGTTTCTGGTCATATACAGTTGTTGGTTCCTGGTGAAACTGCTTGTTTTGCGTGTGCACCTCCGTTGGTATGTTTAGTAAATGAAAAATCATTACCTTTTCTTTTTTCTTCTTCTTCTTTTTTTTTTTTGGAGTTTTCTTTCAATTATGAATGCTGTTTTGTGGCATCCTTGTGCTGTATACACTAATTATTTAATGAATATTTTTTTATCTTAGGTTGTAGCATCGGGGATTGACGAGCGTACGCTAAAGCGTGAAGGGGTTTGTGCAGCATCTTTGCCAACTACAATGGTTAGTTTCGTTTTCCTTGACTGTAATTTTACCTCTCTTCCCTCTCGTTTGCTGCGTATATCATTACTGAATATCTAATTTGACTTGAAGGGTGTTGTTGCCGGTCTTCTTGTTCAAAACACTCTAAAATACTTGCTCAAGTTTGGAAGTGTCACTCCCTATTTGGTAAGTCTTGAAAGTTCAAATAGCCCCCCCAGAGTCCTTCTCCCCCCCCCCCCCTCTCTCTCTCTCTCACACACACACACACACTCAACTGGTTTTTTGTGGCATGCTATCCAAATGGTTGAAGACAGTCGATAAATGAACCGAGGAAAATTTCTTGGACTTTTTTGTCAGTAGAAATATATAGTTTGTCCCATGTTCGTATTTATGTTTCTTTATAGCGTGGTTTTTTCTTTCTTGATTTCAGGGTTACAATGCTTTAAAAGACTTCTTTCCAACAATGGAAATGAAGCCGAACCCTCAATGTTCTAATGCTTCTTGTATGGAGAGACAGGTGAAAAATCCATTAAGCCCTTTTCCAATATACTTCTTGTTCAACTCTATGTCAAAACTATTCCTTTTTTTAATATTCTTTATTAATATATGCCATGGTGCAGAAAGAATATGCTCTTGCAAAGCCAGCCAGAGATGCTGCCGCTAAAGCCAATCTGGAGGCTGAAGTGTTAGTAGAAGTCGAGTGCCTCCATACCGATAATGAATGGAATATAAGGTCAGATAGTTTGAGTGTTCTTTCATTTAAATTATAATTATTTTTTACCGATTTACGTTTTTTATTACATCGATCCGCTTTATAAGTTTCTTGTTATTCTAGTTTCTCTTTGAGTTCTAATGACTTGCTATCTTGATCGTGATTCAGTGTTGTTGATGATGATAACGACGTACAAGGCCCAAAATCCAGTTCAGGTGAATCGAGCGAAATTTCATCATATTGCCATATTGCACATCGTAAAAACTCGTAGTGAACAATTAGATGAGTCGAGCGAAATTTTCTTCATAATATACATCGGCTCAAACACAGCATCAACTTGATTCTACTCACTGTGTCGAGCGAAAGATTCTGAATTTAAATGAACTTTAAAAAAAAAAAATTTGATTCGACTATTTTTCTGACGATGAAACATTTGCTTTAGGTGCTCTGCCAGAAGGCCTTGTTCACGAGCTTCCAAGCGCAGATGAATTTCAGAAGCCACATGTTTCGGAGGAAACCTCATCCACCATTGATGACCTCGAAGCTCTGAGAAAAGAACTCGAATTACTTAATGCAATCTAGTTTTTTTTTTATTAATTGATAGATTAGATTAACTTTTGAAGGATTGATATACGACCCCTGCATTAGAGTTCGAGTTGTTTTTGCTTCAGTCATTCGACACATCCTCGGGGTCAAAATAGAATCCCTTTTTTTGGGAGGTAATGTATTTTTCGTACTTTTTATATAATGTTATATAATTTAAATTTCCGGAACTAAAATTAATTTCCCCCGATTAATTGTATCTTATTGTGACTGCACATTGAGTTTTTATTTATGTTTTATTAAGCTGGTGTTTAGTCCGATTTATAACATTGAAGATTGAAGCTGTTCGCTATTTAATTGAGCGAACGAACCAGTGGGAACATAGCAACTGATGGCATAACATACGAGTTATAATAACATGACATCGGTTCTTTTTCGATATTATCTTGCGTATAAAAATTTGCAAGAAACGTCGTTGTATCGTGTATTTATACCACAAACAGAACCATAAACCGAAAAACAAAGAGCTGTACATTGAAGTCAAAACTTTCCTAACTCATTCACTCTTTTTCTGTACAACATATGCACACACACACACACACACACACACACACACACACACACACACACACACACACACACATATATAGAGGTGCATTTAAGGTAGGTATTGTTGTAGACATTGTCTCAAATTTTGAAAAGTAACCGGTTTCGATACGAAAGAATCCATCCCGTTTGCGTAACATTCGTCTGCACTTTCCGACAATGCATTTGCTGTCATCTGCAAAAAAGAAAAATATTGTATTGAATTTCGTCAATTGCTAAAATCAATTGGTACTTGCTCTAATTTCGGCACAAGGGCTTACGGCTACTATAGGAATCCTCTTCCTCGGTTCGTTAAGATGTGAATTCGGGCAAGAATGCGAAAACGGCGAATCCGTTATCTCGACGCCAGCCTTCACTGCTTCATCCCAATTACCCGTTTCCTCAAACGATCGGATCAATCTAGTAGCTTCTAGACCATCCATCACCGGCATGCAAACATCCTACAAGAATGCGTCCCATTAGTTTTAGTAGAATTAATATTTACTTAATTTCGATGATAAATATGTAACAACGGCTTTTCTTACCATTAAGACGAGATGATAACCGTTGGATTGAACCGCACGAACAGCTTCCGCTCCGTTATGTACGACGTCCATATCATGGCCCAACTGCTTCATCATCGATTTTGCCACCATCACGTTAATCTTGTTATCATCCACAAGAAGTATCTTGGGTTTTGCCTCGGTTTTTGGAATTTCAGGGCTTTTATTGCTTGAAATGCATTCGGAGCTCCCGTTCGTTCGATCCCGATTGTCGTAGGTTACTACTACATGAGTTTCTACACTAGTCTGTGAGGTCTCGTCACACGGTTGAAAACGACAACTCTCGTCTGAATTAAGGTTGTTGTCCGAACACGTCTGCGGCGAATGCGAAGTTTCACCGTTTAAATCTTCTTCAGATACGGTTTCTTGATATGTGACGTTGCTACAAGGGGATAACGACGACAAGTCCTCTGTTTGACCGTTGCTGCATTGGAATCCGTGACTATCGGGCGGAAGCTTCTGGATCCTTCCGGAACCTTGAGACGAGAACAACGAGCCCAAAGTCCTCGGTTGGAACACGAAAACTCCCGAACTTAGATCGTCGTCGTTTTCGTCATTGAGTATGTCTTGGTGGTCAGTGTCTGATAATTCCTCGGAACTGTCGGAAATCGTCGAAAGCTTGTGAGGTAACACGAATGTAAAAGTCGAACCTTGTTTTTCTGTGCTTGATACGGTGAGATGCCCTCCCATTAGCTCAACCTATGAAAACATACATATATATATAAAAGAAATTCAACGAATTAAAAAGTCGAAAAAGTAGTTGTAAACGAAAACATGACAAATCCCATGATTCTTGTCTTAAATATGAAAAGAAAAATAAAAAATTACCAGCTGTTTACAGATTGCAAGGCCTAATCCCGTTCCGCCATATTTACGAGCTGTGTCTGCACCGACTTGCATATATTTCTTAAATAGAGTAGGCATAGCATTTTCTGTTTACATGATTATATTCAAAAGCAAAATAATATATTAGTTTTCGTCGTACGACAGTTATAACTGTCAGTAACAATATTAAGACTACATTGGTAGTACCAGGTATTCCAATTCCGGTGTCGTATACGTCACATCGAATCCATACTACAGATTCTTCGGAGTTCGTGTGAGAATCTTTTTCTTGATCCATCGAGACCCCGTTTTCGAAGATTTCCTTATGATCATCTTTCATATTACTATCTGAAGCATTCGATTGATCTTGGGAATGACTCAGCGAATCTTGTTTTATTATTGTCCCTGGATCTCTAACGATGTAGAGATTTATTCCGACTTTACCCTCGTGCGTAAACTTGATGGCGTTGCTGTAATAAAAAAAAACATCAACAAAATGCTGAAAATTACAAAAACATAAATGAATATATGCAATGCATATATATAAATATATACCTGACTAAATTGGTGAGAATCTGTCGAATTCTTAGGACATCTCCAATAACCTGAAACAGAAAAAAAATCGTTCGTTATAAAAATTATCCGGTATGGCCCTTCTAGAACATTCTAGAACATGACATCTAGTTAAAAAAAAAAAATCCGATTTTACCTCGACAGGTACATCATCGGCTATGTGACCTTCTAGAACGAGTAGTTTCTGTAGTGACGCTGCCGCTGTCTGAAGAACATGCTTTACTACCTCCCTCGGTCTAAACTTCGTCGCTTCCAATTTCATTACTCCTAAATAAATATAAAAAATTATTTCGATTTTCGATCGACATTTTTATTTTATTAAGTACGAATAAATATAATTCACACGCACCTGACTCGACTTTGGAAAGATCGAGGATGTCGTTTATCAGTTGAAGGACTAAATCGCCAGACGACAACATTACCCCTAATAGCTGCCTCTGCTCTTTATCGAGTCTAGTAGTCGAAAGAATTTCGGCCATGCTCACAACTCCCGACAACGGAGATCGTATCTCATGCGACATAGTTGCCAGCATTTGTTTCGCTCTCATCGATTCCTCTGTTTTAATAATAAACAACATATATTTAAATAAATAAAATGAGGCGATGGCTTTTTTTTTTTTTTTTCGATCTCGTTTATGTATAATAATAACCTGTGATGTGGATTGTTTTCGTGAGTTCTGTTTCTTTGGCCTTCTGCACTGCCATTTCTTCTCGGATTTTCGCCATCTTCTCTCGTTTTCTCACTTGATCGGTTATTTCCATTCCCATGTAGTTTACTCCGATCGTTTCACCGGTCTTGCTAAAAACAGGCTCAACGTAAATTAGAAATGTTTTCGAACCGAACAGCTCCGTTTCGAACGTGATCTCTCTTTTTGCGGGCAACCCTTTTTCGAGGACCTCTTTTTTGAAGTCTTGCGATTCTTTCACGCCCGCTCCGCTGAAAATCTCGACGTCGGTTTTTCCGATGATGTCCTGTTTAATTCAACGAGACCGAATAATCAGACAGTTTTAATTATTGCAGAAACCTTAAACCATACTAAGTAAAGTTTATTACCTCCTCACCCAAACTCGGGAAATGATTGAATATGAATCGATACCGCAATTCTTTATCCTGCAAGAAAATCGATCGATTCGATCACAATCCGAAAACGTAATAACACACACACACACACACGCATATACATACCTGGTGGCCGATGACAACGGGGGCATTTTGGAGGACGAAATGCAAAAAATTATCGGCCCGTGTAAGAACCTGCGAAAGCTCCTCAACGGGAGAAGACTGCGTCTCGAGATTGGCGATACTCTCTTGAAGCTTCTCGAGCAAGACTCGCTCCCGTTGGAGAGAAGCTTCTAGAAGCTTCTCGAGATGCTCGCCTCTCTGCTTCCAATACACAACACTATCATACTCTGCATCAATCTCCACCTTCTTCTTCTCAAAGATCAAATCTTTCTTTACTCGAGGAGCACTTTGGTACAAGTACTTCAAATTCTCGTCGAGAATCGAAATTGGCCGTTTATCGCCACTATACACGTCTCGTTCGAATCTATGCTCTTCGAGAATTTCCAACTTCTTGAGCTCGACTTCTTGCTGCTGCTTGCTTAAATTATCGATTTCTTCCTTTAGGAGACGAACGGCGTTCGCTTGCTTGTACTCCCAATTCTTGATTAGGTTGGCTAACTGCCAGTTGCCTTTGTCACTGTAGTTTGTGAGCTCCATTAGGCGCTTGAAATCGACGATGTTCGGCTCTTTGTTGATTGTGACTTCTTCTAACATGTCTTGATCTGCGCTCGGCTTTTCCACGTTGAATTGTCGGCCGGCCTCGTTTATGTCTTCGGGCCACATCGATGACAAGACGATGTCCATTTCTTCGGATTCGTGCTCCTCGGTTTCCATTTCGCACCCCATTTCGGCACCTCGTTTATCGTTGTTTCTTCGGATAATATGATCAAGAATTGAATCAGTGGATTAAAAAGCTGACCTTTTTGATGAATCCTAGATTAATTCTTGGCAGAAACTCTCTCTCTCTCTCTCTCTCTCTCTCTCTCTCAAGATTCAAGAAGAGGAAAAGGCTACTAATAATAAGTTCATATATCCAATGGCTTATTCACTGTAGATCTGAAGGAATCTGTTTGGAGGCCTCATCAGCTGAGTCAAAGAAAATAAAATTGATTAATAATAATTATTATTAATAACCGAGCCGAGTTTTTGGAGAACATATACATACAAAATGTAGCTAGAGAGAGAATATGAGAGAGAGAGAGAGAGAGGGGGGGCATGTGCTGCATCATCAAACCAAATAAACAAAACGAGAAAACCAAACAAATTATATATATGTGTGTGTGTGTGTGTGTGTGTGAGGGATTTAGGAAACTGAGGAAGAAGCCATGTGCAGTTGAGGTGAAAAAAAATTGCATGAAAATGGTTAGTTTTTTAAGTTTCTTTTATATATATATATATTACTGCAAAATATTCTCTCTCTCTCTCTCTCTCTCTCTCTCTCTCTCTCTCTCTCTCTAGATCTCTCTCTCAGGGTGTGTCTACTGTGTGTGTTCTCGTCATGGTGAGCATTTGCTGATGAATGTTAAATAATAACTGAAACTTTTTTTTAATCCTCTCGTACTGTGTTCAAAGTCTGTGTGTGTGTGTGTGTGTGTCTATATATATATATATATATATATATAGAAATGATTTTCACCCAATCAACACGAACCCATGTACGCTGCAGTTGTTTGAGGAGAGAGAGAGAGAGAGAGAGAGAGAGAGAGAGAGAGAGAGAGAGAGAGAGAGAGAGAGTATTTAAATGGAGGAGGGGGCCAAGGCATTTGCTCCCCGCCCTTTACGAGGTGTATGGACGGCGCGTGTATTACTGTAAATTCCACGCAATTACAAATTTATCCAACTAACAAATTAAATAGTAAATAAAACAATTAATTTTTTTTTATAAGATTATTGCCTATTAATCTTTAATTAATTACTAGATTAGCTTAAATAAATAAAAGATAATGCAGTGAAGATTAATTAAAGGTCCTTTGGATCTCGCAAATTGTTGCGGGCACATGGACCTTTTTACGTGTTTGAAGCATTGCTAACAATTTAATAATTTAATATTCCCCTAATTTTATTTTATTTTTTATTTTTTTAGTTATAAAAAAAATTAATAAAAAAAATTAAAAATAAAAAAAATATTTATAAATTAAAAAAATAATAAAAAAAAATTAAAAAATTCCACGACACCTAATTTATGATTTGGAAAAAAATGGAATTTGTGAAAGAGTCTTGTAATAATTAAATAATTATTAAAAGTACTAATTGACTTTTCTTTATGTAATTGTTTTTAATAGTTATGACATGTTAACTTTTGTGTCTGATGGGAGCACGTTTGTTTGTTCCAATCTCCTAAATTAATTAAGCATTTAATTTGTATGTATACTTAACCATTAGACATTTTTAAATAATCAAAATGTGTGTAAATAGTGAGAAATATTCATTAATTTTAAAAAAATATTATATCTACCAAACCGTTGTGCATGTTGATGTGGCATATAGTACATGGCGCAATAATAAAATATAATTAATTTAATGAAAATCATTATGAATTTAAATTTACTATATATATTGTGAAATTACTAAACTTACTCCATAAACAAGACGTATCCTAATTAGGGATGGAAATCGGAATGGAATATCAAAATTCCGTCAAATTCGATGCGAAAATATCCGAATTTGGAACATTATTTTTCATCCTGATTTTCGATTTCTTTTGGAACGGAATCGACATTGTATATAAAATTGCTGGAAATTCGATTTCCGATCCAATTTTAGTTCCGGATATTTTGATTGTAATTGAACAAAGTTGAATATAATTTTGTATAACGGAATTGGTATTTACGATCCGTTCCCTCCGATTTCCACACCTAATCCTACTTGAACAAAGTTGAATGCATGTACTTAAAGAATATGGTATGTAATTCCTCAAAATTATATATTATTATATTTGTATGGCAACACGATAAATAATTATATTTTTTGTTATGGGTGTCGGATGACGTAATTTATAAATTTTGTAAAATCAAATTAATGTAAATATAATAAAATAAAATGAATAGGTTCAAGTTCAATGTGTGCACGAACGAACAAGTGATGTTTACAAATACGTCTACTTGTAAAAAAGTGTTGAAATCGAGGAATTATTTTTAGAATGTAATTGTTTCATATCTAGTTGAAAATTGTGAAAGAAAAGAATTAAATAATCGAATATATATTCAATGATAAAAAATTGTAATTATTATTTTCTTTTCCTATATTTGTTTCTCTAAATTATTGATTTATTAATTGTAGACTATCAATTTTAGTTTATGACAATTAAGTTTAATATTATTTTTGTGGATTGGGCTTGTACTATCAAATATAAATTTATATGAATGCTGATATTGCTAGTGTAATTTAAATATTAATAATAAAATTTTATTATAATAGTGCAATATATTATTTTCTTATAACTATTAGGACAAATTACGGCCACCCCTCGAAGGTATGGCCAAATTACGAAATACCCCTATTGTTTGGGTAATTACAACCACCCTTCCTTTTAAATAGTTTTACATAAAATTTATATAATTCGGTTATTTACCGAACCAAATCGTGTATTCAGTTCCGTAAACTGTATGAAATGTTGGCGTACCGAAATTTCGGTTCGGTTTTACCGATTTGACATCCCTAGATTTATCTTTGGAGGAATATTTTCGTAAGATACATTGATATGCCTAATTAGGTCAGCTCAATAGTCCTACAATTTAGTTGTCTATTGGGGCACGAGCCCAATTGAGAAGACCATTACTACGAAAATCCAACCACCTTCAAATAAGGTGTGGGCCCGACTTATTAATCTCAGGCCAATTAACAAGGTATAAATAACGATAAAACTCATTTGTTAAAGGTACGTTCGAAGATTCAAAGCAATTCAAATGTTTACATTCTCTCTACAATCTCTACGATCCGTACATCTAACTTGAGCGTTGAAGGAGTTTCCGCCTGATTAACCCATGGCTTAGTTTACGTGTGTTCTATTCGCAGAAATATCATGACCATCTAGTTAGTGAACACGTGATGCGCGTTGCTCTCCCAGCTCATTCAACTCCCCTACCTAAAGTGATCTAGTACTTAGCATCATCACACATAGTTGAGGGATAGTTGTAATTACCCAAACAAGAGGGGGTTTTCGTAATTTTAACCATAACTCAAGGGGTTGACCGTAATTTTCCCTAATTGTTATTGTCATGTATTTAAGTAATAAAATACTACTTGAATAGGGAATCTCATTAAGCAAGTCTTGAGCACTAATCAAATGATTAAGAAAAAATATGTTAATTAAAGCTCTAATTATTTGCTTCCACATACAAATAATAATAAAACAAAATTAATTAGTTTAATGCAATTCACAACTAAGCTATATTCGACTCTCATCTATATGTATCAATTCTTCCATGTGACAATCATAACCCCTATTAGGGTTGATATATATATAATTAATATTAGATAATGTCGGGTTAATTATTTAATAATTGTTAATGTAGGTTAATATTGTACACTCCATTTTTATTTATTCCATCAAATAATTTCCATGGAAACTTTATTATAAAATTAGGAACCTTTTGCAATAAAATAATTTTTAAAAGTAAATAAAAACCTGAGTTCACATAGATAAATAAAAATTAAAAGGAGACTTTATATATACAGCTAATTATATCTTTAGTGCTAAACATGTAAGTCAGTGATGATTGAATCCATTACTTATTAAATATTATTAATTATGATTAATTAAATTGTTGAGGCCACTGCCAGATTGATTATCTGCCTCTTTGCCGAGATGGAAAATTATATTTAAAATAAAATATTATTAAATTTAAATTTGTGGCATTTTCTTGTCTGGAATATATATATATATATATATATATATATATATATA
>NW_012193926.1:703272-736464 GCF_000504015.1 Erythranthe guttata | reverse complement strand
CGTTTCTGGTTCTTCTTCTTCTTTCCTTAGTGATGGGCATAGTTCTCAACTACACCATGTTCTTGTGCACGATTGTCAACTCTGCTTTGACCACTACGATAGTCGGTGTTCTCAAAGGAGTCGGTTCCACAGTACGTAAATTAAATATTTTTTTCGAAGTTTACATTTTTTTTCTTGAAATCCTTATTATTTACTAAACGGGTTTACTTCTTGGACAGACACTTGGGTTCGTCTTATTGGGAGGCGTGCAAGTACGAGCTTTGAATGTGACGGGACTAGTGATAAACACCGCTGGTGGGGTTTGGTATTCGTTGGCTAAATATCAGCAGAAGAGAAATAAATTACCGAAGCTGATGACTGATGTGGAAACGCATCGTAAGTGAGAGAATATTCTTCTTCGTTCGATCAAGAAAATGTGGCTTATAGCTTATATAAATTTTTACATTGGTTGCTCTTTGTGGAATTTCTCGCATTCGCACCCGATTTTTTTTTTACATGAAAGATTTTTTGAGATGCTTGTGTTGTAACTTTTTTATTTGTTATTTTTGGTGAATCTCTCAGCAGATGTTTGTTTATTTACTGGAGAAATAATATAATTTGGTGCTTGGAGGCCATTATGAAAATATTTTCGGTAGGGTTAGGGGTGAAAATCGGACGAATCAGATCTGAATTAGCACTTTTTATTTTATTTTATTTTGAAGTAAAAAAACTAATTCCAGTTCCGTTGCATACAAAATCGGAATAATCGGAAATTGAAATGAAAGGACAAATTATTCTGGAATCAGAAACCTTCGAAACCGTAATAAAAAATATTGTTAAAAATCGGAAATATCCGGATTGCCATCGGCGAGATTCGGAAATTCTCTTACACAAGACAGTTACATCAATAAATAAAAACCAGCTGCATATAAAACATACAAAAAGTAAAAAAAAGAATAGAATTCTGTACAAAGCTTCTACAACACTAATAAATAAACCTTTTAGGTACAGTATACTTCGGCCCGGCCCGTTTTTGAATCCGGGCCCACACCAAACACAAAATTAGTCTTCATCATGATAAACCGAGAAATCGGGCTCCTCCGGTTTCTGAAACTTAGGCAAATCCACAACATCTTTCGCCTTTTGCTGAACTCCTCGTCTCGTATTCGCAGCGAATCTCGACGCCAATATAGTAACTCCCAAATTCTGCTTCACATGCAAAGTCGAAGTAGTAGAAGAGCTAAGATTCTCTCCCTCGAGTTCTTCTCGTTCCAATTCGTCCTTTTCCTCCCAAAGTTGCTCGTCGGAAAACGACTCCTGCAAGCTCAAACTCTTGGCCAACTTCCTCTTCTTGAACCGCCGCCACGCCGCCTGCACGAAGCAGGCGGCCCAAGTCCTCCAATGGTGGGAGTAGTACCGGAAAGTGTGCTGCAGTTTCTTGCTATGTAGCCTCCGGAATTGGTTGGCCACAAATTTGAGATCCTCCGCCCTAAGTGCGAATGCTTCGACTTCCGTGAGGGCCCGCACGGTCCGGGTGGAGGAGGGTAGGTTTAGGGTTGAGTTGGGGAGTAGGGCCCATGCAAGGAGCTCCTCCCCGCAAAAGTCGGCGGGGCGGAGGGTGGTGGAGTTGAAGAAGCCCGTTCTGCCGCCGTTGGTGGTGGAGCTCTCTAGTGTTCCGCGGATGATGAAGAGCATCTCCGCCACCGGATCGCCCTCCCGGACTATGTACGTGCCTTGCGTGTTTAGGGAGGATACTAGGCGCTCGCATATTGCGTCGAGGAGTTGGTCGTCCATTTTCGAGAAAAACGGGACCTATAAAAATTATATTACAGAATGATTATTTCCATAAAAGTTAGTTGCTCCAATACTTTGAACATTTGACATGATGATTTCAAGATAGAGAATATTTCTCGATCGACCCGGAAAATTACCAGAAGTCAAACAAAGTCCAATTACATAGTTTTTTTTTTTTTTTTTTTTTTTTTTTTTTTAAGTTATTGAACTATGGACTATCTTACGAGAGAGAGAGAGAGAGAGAGAGAGAGAGAGAGTGTCTTACACGACGAACGAGATCCAAACAAAGGTGTCGTTGAATGTCACGTCGTAAATCGGTGGGCAAACCACGGAGGATAGTTTCTTCGTCAACTCCTCGTGTCGTAAACCATTTATACTGCGTAAAACGTCTAATCCGTCGTTGAATACCTTCCGGAAGCTGCCGGTGCCTCATCCACTCCTCCGTGTCTCTTCGCTTCACTCTCCACTCCTCCAGCCTCACCGTCATAGATTGCAGATACGTCTATATTTAAAAAAAGATTCAATAAATATGATAAAATGATCGATTTTCGATTCACCCGTAAATAATTTTTTTTTTAAATTAATAAAAAAAATACCTGCATATTTCCAATCAAATGAGCAAAAAGAACGAGCCCCAACATTGCAATAAGTATAGCAAACAAAGTTTCACCGATAAACGTGCTCGTCGTCAAACCCTGGCCATATGAACTGTGATACGAAACATGAATATTGCATTAAATAATCAAGAAAATTGATTTACCTTTAAATAAAAATCATATCCTAAAAGAAAATAAAAAAATGTGAACAAATCATATATACCTTAAGTTCTGCAAACCCCACCATAAACAATAAAAATACTTCTCGAGAAAACCAGACGAAACAACGTGGTTTGCAACAGCGATTCCGAATATTCCATAATTAAAATAGGTACCGTTATCGGGGTTACAGTTTGTGAAAACGAGTGTTTTGTTCACCCACTCTGCTCTATCACTATGCGTCAAAGTACCACAATCAAGATAACTAAGCGAGCATTTAGTACGATTGAACTCGTCGCCACAAGCCGATTTCCAACAAGTTGCGTGCCTCTCTATCGAAACTAAGTACCAAGAAGCCCCTAAAACCTATCAAATTATTAAAAAAAAATAAAAAAAAAATAGAGCTAATGCTGATCAAGATAAAATAAATTTCGATTTAAGGAATTGGGTAAGAAATAAATAATGAAACGTATACATACGTGGCTTGCTAACATGTATAGTAGGAGATTGTAAGCAGCACCGGCCCAAGCGGTTTGAGTTACGACTCCGGCGGCTTTTATGATTTGAGAACTCAACGGGAAAATGAGATATAGTCTTGGTATATATTGTAGAAATACGATAAGTACGAGCGCGTTGTTCGTATGATCTGCATGGGAGCTTCTAATTGCTGGTAATATGAACCATATAACAATCTGTCGAAAAAAAAGAAAAAAAGAATATTTATACGATAAGTCGATTCAATACACCAGCAATGATTCTCTACAAGAATTTGAATCATCACACAAAAAGATTCTCCGTAGTTTTTCAAGATTCTTTTTCGAAAGGGCATGCCTAAATTTCGACACTCGTTTCATTTTTTAACAAATAGTTCATATGATAAGTCGATTCAAACACCGTAAAACAATTTGAATACGAGCACATTTGATTTGTTCTGAATAGCAGAATCATCACAAAACGACAACGATTTGAAGGGACGAAAAATCCACGAGAAGAATACTCGAATTCTCAATACTTTTTCAAGATTCTTTTTCAAAAGGGCCCGCCTAAATTTCGGCATTCGTTTCATTTTTCAACTCATAACCGATCTTTTACTCGATATCTCGAATTCTCGATACTTTTTCAAGATTCTTTTCAAAAGGGCCCGCCTAAATTTCGACATTCGTTTCATTTTTCAACTCATAACCGATCTTTTACTCGATATACGTGTATATATTTATATATACCTGCGGAAGAGGCAGTGCTGCAATAAAATCGATCAAGAACTCGGTCTTCAAGTACCTCACCGCAATCTCGCGTTGATCCATAACAAGCTCGCCTTTCCCAAACACCCGTGATCTAGGAGACACATAAGCGGTCCTAAACTTCATAACCACGTGCAATAAGTAAAACACATCGGCCACCGTCCGGAAACATGTGACGATGATCCCCAAATCCAAGTTCGTCCGCATACACGACGAGCGTTCTTGATTCAGCACCGACGGCAGGTAGAAGAACAATGGATCGACAAAGAGAGCCATCAGACAAGAGAACAAGAAAATCCTGTTCCATTTCAGGACAAGATCGCTCCCGGGGTCAAGTATTCTACTCTTCTCGGGGCGTTGACCTTCTGGAAAAACCTTTGACCTGCCAAACCTAGGATGTTGGTTCTTGTCTCTGTTGACTTCTCCTCCACCTTCGGATTTCTGGAAAGGGATTGGGTTTTTGTACATTGGGAGAGGAGCCTCATTTTTCTCTAAGTAAAGTTCTACATTTCGTTTCTCTTCACTGTGAAATCTGTGTCAAGATGCACATTTCTTTCAGCCCATTAATCAAATTAAACACACACACACACACACACACACACACACACACACACAGAGAGAGAGAGAGAGAGAGAGAGAGAGAGAGAGAGAGAGAGAGAGAGTACCTGACTTGCTTCTGTTTGATGAAATCCATGGTGCTTGGAAATCAGATTTTCAAATGCAGAAGAGATGAACTGAGAATCTGTGCAAAAAAATCATGATTTGAGAGAAGAAGATGGTTGGACAAAAAAAAAGAGAAATTCAAGAATTTGTCAAACCCCAAATCTTGAAAATGTCTTTATTAGGGAAGATGTGGAAAGCTCTAATTGTCTGTATGTATGTTTGGTGGTTGACTTGTCACTCAAATTTCATTCGATAAATAAATTAGCTGTAAAATGTGTGCAAAATAAGTTGGCTGATTTAATTCTTTATATTTAAGCAGCAAACATAAACTTATTTAAGATGTGGGCACATAGTGAACGTGAAGGCCATCATACTAATTTTATTGTTTGTTTGTTTGTTTGTTTTGTTGTCTTATTAGGTAAAAGTCATTGGAAATGTAATAAAACTAGCAACTAAAAGAGTGGATTTTTTTTTTTTTTCGATAAAAGTCTATTGCTCGTTTTTTTTCACAAAAATATTATCGGAGTCCATTTGGATGGCAAGATTTGATTTAGGAAAGAGATTTGGACTCTTATATTTTTTATTAGTTAAAAGTTCATATGAACCGCGCGTGCAGAGGACGCCCTGAATAAAAAAAAATCGTCACGAGTAAAAAAAAAATTATTGAAACAATAAATATGTTTGAATCCCAACCTTTTGCATGGTAGTCCATATTATGCCTAAAATTCATTGATTTAATTGAAATAATATAATTTTGCATTAAGGATAAATTTTAAAAATTAAACTAGCCTTTTAAATTACACGAGCCCTCCTAGTTTTTTTTAAAGCCAAAAATCGTCTATGTTGCGGGGACTTAGGCGGTTCCCACACTATCATAAAATCGAGAGACACAAAAAGAGTCATACAAAGTGTCAACATCCCAAAAGTGACCTGGACGGGATATAAAAGGAGTCAACAGATTGATGGCAAACCTTCAAAAGACTATTATCCCGAAAAATATAGCAAATGTCTAGTCAGAGAAGGCTTTAATGCTATCAAAACGGGCAAAACAAGGAGCCCAAAATCTATACGTGAAACTAATCAGAAAGACAGGAAAAATTTGAAATGGAATGAAGGAACTAAAAAGAGAGTAATCTCATCGGACCTGAGGTTAATCGTATTTTGAATCCCAATTTTGTTTTATTTGGTGCAATTGCCTCATTAAATTTGAACTAGGGGACAAAAAATCATATAAATGAATTTTAAATTTGTTAAATTGTTTGTATGTTAACTTTATCTAAGTCTAGGTTGACATAATTTGAAAATGGAATTTAGTGATGACATTGGATTGTACTAGTGTCAATATAAATTATTTAAAATTTTATCAAAGACTATAATTTTGGTACTAGAGGAATCTCTTTCCCTCATGTTCAACTAACAACCGTTTTGTGTCTAAGAACATCAGTATCACATATTTCTAGGTCCCACTAACAAAAACCCATAAACCAACTTTTGGATGTTATTTTTTACTAATTCTTTAGTTTGATTTTTTAATGCTAGAAAATTTATAAAAGTGAAAAAGAAAAAGGAAATGGGTTACTGAGTCATTTTTTTACTATAAAAACACGATTATTTTTTATATTTTATGGAACAAATAATAAAGCACGAGTAGTGGCGAGGTCAGCATTTTTTGTTGCCATTATATCAGACCAATTTTTATAGTATAAAAAAAAAAAAGGCAATTTGAAGTTTGACCTCGTTGTGAAACAATTCATTATTTACAATTGGCATAAAGGGACTAATTTTAAGTTTAGAAGATTATAAATGTTTAACGTAATCGAATTTTGTAAATTTCGATCCAATTTTTTTAATTTTGAAACAATAATTTTCATTATAGAAATCCAATTTTTCCACCACATAGTGGAATCATATTAGTATTATTTATGGAAAGTCCAATATCCAATGATATTATTTATCATATTATAATATACGTTCGTATTTAGGAAGATCATAATAAAATGACTAAAAAACCCCTCTAGTGAATTGTTTCACTATTTATCTGCTACCAATAGGGATAAAATTTAGAAAAATACAAAAGATGCTTTCACTGTTATTACAAAATGACAACTATTTGGAATAAAAAAAAATCTTCTAAACGTCAAATAAAATGGCAGTGAAGAACTTCTCTAAAACTTCAACTAAATCAAAGGTGAAAGATGAAAAAGAATCCAACAAAACATCATTCGACGAAGTTCCCATTGTAGGCATCTTCGATGAAAGCAGAAGCTTGAAGTCAATGACAAGATGAAGCAAATGAATTTCCTTTCTGTTTACTGATATGGGGAAATGGTTAAATGTATCGACACCGAGAAGACATGTCATCTCAGCTTAGACACATGATAATACAAAAAAAAAAAGTCGAAGAAAAGTTACCATCTTTTTAACAAAACAAATTTCAACCAAAGGAGAAGAAACCCGATTGAAGTTCAAGATCGGGTTTCATCTGATTTGACTGAAACTTAATTTGTTGAAAAGATTGTAATTTTATTGCAGAATTCTTTGTTATCATGTGCCTAAACTGATACAACTTTTATCCTTGGGTCAGTAACTCATGTGACTAAACTGATAAGATATTGTGCATTATACGACCACTCGGTAAAAGATATGAACTTCTCGAAGCCAGCATTTCATTCCTAACTTTTGTAAAAATTAGAAAACTCCATTTTGGTATTTTATAGAAAGAACAAAGGAGAAAAAAAAATCCGTACGTCATAGATCAATGAACAAAGTTAAATGATCACTTCCATGAGTACCTGCCAGAAGCGTGAAGAAGCCGATCATCATCCTTAAATTTAATCAAATACTAATATTTGAGGAGAGAGCCGTGTCGCAGACATGAGACGAAAAGAAGCATCTAGAAGAAGAGTAGCCAGCTGGGATCCACAATCAATCAAATTGAAGATCCCACAGCAGGGCAGTCAAGGTCGAAAACCACAAGTGAAGATGCACAAAACCAATGATGCAGTAGAGTAGTAGTACCACAGGCAAGTAGAGTAGAGTAGTACCACACGCAAGTAGAGTAGTACCTCGACACAAAACAAAATCATAAACTTTTAGCACTCTTCTTAATAACTTGTCTAATAGAAGATATCATCAACCCATATACATATTTTTTAGCAGAATGGTTCATAAGCAAATTCAGAAGGATAAAATGATAAACTTACTACTGAAATAGTAATGACACTCAACCAAATCCACGAGTTGGAGCCGAGGGCGTAGGGCCCCCATACACAGTCGTAATTAAGTCAAGCAGAGTAAACATAATTTGAAAAGGTTCTGCATAGATTCAAGAGTACAACTAATTTGATCCAAGCGCAGCTCAGCTCCTGCTCCTGCGTCTATCGACTCTATCCCTGATTCCATTTCTGCATTATATATACAAATGCAACACAAATATAAGTAGAATACTAAAAATAACTGGAGTTGCGTACAGAGATGTAATAGAGTTCACATTTTCCTACCACAAGAACCAACATCTTAATGATTGCTGAGAAATCTGTGAATTGCAACCCTAAAGCAATTTTTAGCAGTGAATTCTTGTATAAGATTGTTTGAGACTAATAAAAATCATACAGCTACCCAACATGTACTCGAGGGTGTAAAGAAAGCATTTCCCCGTAGTTATAAGCAAGAAAACAGCTGTATTTCTAATTAAGTATTTTTATAAATATAAACGAATAAGGGAAGACTCTCATCGACAAGTTCAAAACCCAACAAGCATGTGAGAAAGCAGTATGATTGAAGGGGAGGAAGAAAAAAAAGGACTCACCCATTGGCATATGGCACTTCATCTCTTCCACGGAAAGTTGACTTGCTGTACCTGCGACCCTTTGGGGACAAGCTGCGGCGTCGAGGAGGAGGAGAACGACCACCACGAGGACTGTAACTCCTGACCATCATATTAAACGGCATCAAGTAGAATATAAGTTGATAACAACAGGCTAAATATCAAATGAAATAGTCAACTATGTAATTATATTACTATTTTCCCCATAACTCAATCTGTAGTTCCCATTATTCATTGTCTTTTCTCAGTGTTACGATTTTCTTTCGTTTTTCTTTTCTTTTTTTAATTTCCGATCCTACCTTCGGCCATAACTTGGGCTCCTGCGATATGATCTAGGAGGGCTACGACTCCTACGCCTACCAGAGCCACCCCTGTTCCTGCACTCACGAGCAAAATGGCCAGCCTCACCACACTCATAGCATTTCAGATCCGAACCTGAACGTCCGCCACGACCACCACCACCACCACCGCGGCCACCGCCACCACCACCACTTCCACCTCTAGAGTTGTGTGAAAGCTCAACTCTCCAGCCATTTTTACCTGTAACAGAATAATGAGGACATAAAACTTCAGACGACATCCATAATAAAATGACACCAAACTGCTGCTTGTAAAAACAGAGGCTTTAGTAGAGTCAGCCCGCATGTGACTTAAAAATGATGCTACAACTTAAGAATTAAAATGACTAGATCCAACAGCAACTAGATAAATATCTACATTGGATCTTGAAGAAAGACCAAAACTTTTTGAACTGCATAAGCAATTGGATAATATCGACATGTTTACTCACCATCAATGTCTCTGATGGCATCTTGGGCATCCCTTCGGTCATCAAAATCAATGAAAGCATAACCAGGGGGTCTTCTAGCAACCCACACACTGCAAATATCATACAAACAAAAAAGAATATGGAAGGTTAAATATGTAAAATAGATGAAGATAGCAAATTCTACCAACAAAATTCAACTTTGGTTCTGCCAAAGATTTACACAATAAAAACAACCCGAGAAGTACGAAACCCAATTCATCACAAATCACCAGATCTTCTAAACAGTTTTGATAACTACCAACAGAACCTCGTATTATGCTACTCGGACATACCTTCTGATAACTCCAAACGCGCGAAATTCGTCCTCAAGCTCTCGTTCAGTAACTCGCGGATCTAGATTTCCAACATAAACCCTAGACATCTTGAATCGGAGCTCCTCGACAAATGCCTGAAACAAATACAAATCAGGCGTTTAATTCTAACGAAATCAACAACATCCCCCAAAAAAACAGAGAATTAAATTTCAAACCCTAGAAAAAACGAACAGAAGATCGATTAAACAACTACAATGATTCTGTGAGTGAATACGATGACAAACATACAATTAGATACAAAATAAAATGCTAATTCAGCGTTCATCAGATGAAAAATTAGAGGAAAAGGGGAGCAACCTGAAACCCTAGCTGAACGCTTGAAAAACCCTAGCGGCTGATGAGCGATGGTTAGTAAGATCCCTGAAAATAGAGGCCCAATTATTTAAACGCTGTGGAGTTTGGCATGTCTATGTTAATTTACATTTCTACCCTTTATATTTTCTCTCTTTTCTACCCCTTAGATTTAAAGCTTCGTCAATTCAAATAATTCGAATTAGATGATATTGGATTAATTATTAATATATTAAGTATTTGTTTGGATTGTCAATTATATCTTATATTAAATTATTATATTATATGTAATTTGTAAATAAAAAAGTTACTTAACAAATTAAGATATGATTTTATTGATAAATTTGTCTTTTAATTTATAGTTTGGGTTTCGAGAGGGTACTGTTAATTTTAATCAACTAGTAACATTTGAACGAGAGCTCTCTTATAGTACGTTTGAGAAAAATATGGATCAATCGTATATTTTTACGAATCCTTACTTCGAGTTCATAAATCTTAATAGCAGTACTGAACGAGGAAAGGGCATTTCTAACTGGTCGTCGAGTTATGCCAGCCTAGAGCGGGTTTTCATCATTACATCGTCCTTGGCTTCCACTAATAATAGGGAAAAAGTGCAATACTATCTAATTAGGAAAATATTTTGAACTAGATACAATTAACTTTACTCATCTCAATAATGAATTTATATTTCTTGATTCATATTTTTGATTTTTTTCACTCTATGCATATCTCCCTCTATATCTCGTTGTCTCTCTCTTTATCTTCTTTTTTCATATTTGTACACCACCATTGTCGTCGCTCTCCTTCCAGATTTACACCACTGACGCCTTTCTCGAAAACACGTATGAGGAGAGGAAGAAAAGCGACGGTGCTCATGTTGTCGTATAGGGAGGAGGAACCTTAGTAGATGAACTCATATTTGCACAGGAGCACGTAATTGGACTCGTCATAGGAGCTTGGCGGGGAATTTGCGCGGGGACTCGCCGCAATAGGCGTACAAATAAATCGAAAAAAAAATCAAATCGGAATTTTCGAAGTGAAAAGTATTGTTCCGAAATAAAAAAACTTATAAAATAAATTTAGTGAAAAATAAGAATTTCGTTCGAATTTCCACCCCACTTACGGCGTAAAGAACTAGGCCCATGACATAAGCCCAAAAGACAAAATCAACCAAACCACTTCATCTTTAAAAAGCCTTTTTAAAACCCATTAAATAATAGCCCAATAGATGCTTACTAATCCATACAGTCTATACACTTTACCACCGACACGCTAGTTATTATGGGTAAATTACAATCATCTCCCTGAGGTAAAACTTAATTACGAAAAAAAACCCTTATATTTCATAAATTACATTCAACCCCCTACATTTTGTAAATTTCTTACATCCACCCTCTACAAAAGTGTGACTGTGAGTGTAAGAAATCCACAAATTACAATGTATCGATGTAATTATGAAGAAATAAGGGGTATTTTCGTTAATAAACCCTACCTCAGGGGGTGATTGTAATTTACCCATGGCCAGACAGTAATTACATCCTTAATTATTACCACCACATTGATTCCCATTCTCAAAGATTCTTCCTTTTTTTCTCAATAAAAGGAATTGAGTACTTGAAGAAAAACAAGAGTGCAGCGGTGAATCGAAGAAGACAACAAAAGTGAAAAGAAAAAAGGAAAAAAAAAAATCTTTTTTTTTTATTTAATTTACTGTACAGCACTTCGGCACAAGATTCATAGAGAGACTTAAGCTAACAGTCTCCCCTTCAAAAAAAAAAGCCACTACTTTCCAGGTTCCGATTTAGGGTTCTTCTCTCACTTCACTTTCTCTCTCTAAAACACCCGCTCTCTAGATCACCGCATTCCGGGGGATCAATCGTGTATCGCTATTTTTCTTTTTTTTTTTTAGGGTTTTTCTTTTTTCACTGATCTGTTATTCCGAATCGATTTCTTTTATTAATTTGGTTCTATTGTAGAATAAGTTGTTGATATAAAAAGCGCTTTTTAGTTGGTTGTTGAGCTTTTTGCTGGGAATTTTCGTTTGTTGAGTATGTTTCTGCAGTCAAGATTTGGTGAGGGTTTGGTGAAGTGAAAAAAGGGAATGGAAGTTGATATTTACAAGATTAACCCAGATTAATTACAGCTTCCATTTGGTCTATTTATTTTGTTTTCATTTGAATTTTGATATAAGCCGCTTTGTTCGAAGTACTTTTTCTGCCCTAATGGATAAAGGGATTGAGAATTTGTTATCAGCTAGAAAGTTGCTGAAAGCCAGTGTCGAAAAATCAAAATCTTTGGCACTGTCTTTGGAAAAAACCGGTCCGAGATTAGACGAAATCAACCAACGATTGCCGTCGCTCGAAGTGGCAATCCGGCCAATCCGAGCCGAATCCGACGCCCTGACTTCCGTTGGAGGCCACATAAACCGGGCGGTGGTCCCCGCGGCGGCTGTCCTGAAGGTGTTCGATGCGGTCCACGGTCTCGAGAAATCGCTGTCCGATCCACAATCGGATCTCGTAGGTTATCTGAGTGTGCTCAAACGCCTCGAAGAAGCGACGAGATTCTTGGGAGACAATTGCGGCATGGCTATCCAGTGGCTGGCTGATATAGTCGAGTATTTGGAGGATCACAACGTAGCGGATTCCCGTTTCATTTCGGGTTTGAAGAAGTCGTTAAAGAATCTCCACGAGCTCGAATCGAACGAGGAGAAGGGCTGTCTTGATGGAGGGCTTCTAGAAGCTTCCTTGGATAGATTGGAAAACGAGTTCCGGAGATTGTTGTCGGAAAACAGTTTCCCGTTGCCTATGTCGTCTCCGATTTCGCCCGACGAGAATCCATGCATTGCCCCCTCGCCTCTCCCCGTGGCGGTTATTCAAAAGATGCAGGCGATTTTGGGGAGATTGGCCGCGAACGAGAGATTCGAAAAGTGTATATCGATTTACGTGGAGGTGAGGAGCGAGAACGTGCGCGCGAGTTTGCGGGCGCTCAATTTGGATTATCTCGAAATTTCGGTTTCGGAATTCAATAGTGTGGCGAGCATAGAGGTTTATATAGATAAGTGGGGCCAGCATTTGGAGTTTGCGATGAAGCACCTTTTCGAAGCCGAATATAAATTATGCAACGACGTGTTTGAAAAAATGGGATTGGATGTTTGGAAAAGCTGCTTCGCCAAAATAGCTGCTCAAGCGGGAATTATTGCGTTTTTGCAATTCGGGAAAACCGTAACTGAAAGTAAGAAAGATCCCGTTAAGCTATTGAAGCTTCTTGATATATTTGCTTCTTTAAATAAACTGAGATTGGATTTCAATCGGCTTTTTGGTGGTGCCGCCTGCGAGGAGATTCAAAATATGACGAGGGATTTAATCAAGAGAGTAATCGAGGGCTCGTGCGAGATTTTCTGGGAGCTTCTAGTGCAAGTCGAGCTTCAAAGACACACGCCGCCACCTGGCGATTGCGGTATTCCTAGGGTTGTGTCTTTCATTACAGACTATTGTAATAAACTCTTAGGCGACGAATACAAGCCGATTCTGACGCAAGTACTCGTAATCGAGCGGAGCTGGAAGAAAGAAAAGTACCAAGACAGAATCTTGATCGGTGAGCTTCTGAATTTGGTCAAAGCGATCGAGATCAATTTGGAGACGTGGTCAAAGGGGTATGAGGACGCCGTCTCTTCGTACATGTTCTTGATGAACAACCACTGGCATTTGTACAAACACCTCAAGGGCACGAAGCTTGGCGCGATTCTCGGGGATTCTTGGCTGAACGAGCACGAGCAGTACAAGGAGTACTACTCGGCAATGTACTTGCGCGAGAGCTGGGGGAAGCTTCCGGAACATTTGAGCAGGGAGGGTTTGATCTTGTTCTCGGGCGGGCGGGGCACGGCCCGTAATCTCGTGAAGCAGCGGCTGAAGGCGTTCAACGAGGCGTTTGATGACATGTACAAGAAGCAGTCGAGTTGGGTCGTTTCGGATAAGGATTTGAGGGAGAGGGTTTGCCAGGTCGTCGTCCAGACGATCGTGCCCGTTTATCGGAGCTACATGCAGAATTACGGGCCGTTGGTCGAGCAGGACGGTAGCGCGAGTAAGTACGCGAAGTACAGCGCTCTGTCGTTGGAGAAAACGTTGGAGGCGTTGTTTTGTCCGAAGAATTCGAAACAGGGGAGTTTTAAAGGGAGGCAGATGAGTGGGAAGTTCGGTAACGGGGTTGTGGAGCAGTATCCGAATTCTCCGACCGTGAAATGATATGCTGCCAAGTGTCGAGCCGTGATTGGCCGATTCTCGATTTGGGGATTTGTAGAGGGTACTTTCTTTTTATGGGTTTGATCTTATTATTATTATTCATTTTATTTTACTTTCATCTTCAATCACAATTATATTGCTAGGTTGAGTGGTAAGAGTACAAATTGGTGTATTTTTCCTTTGTTGTAAGAAATTAATAGGTGTAAGAAATTGTTTAGTGGGTAATGTAGAAGGGTTGTAGCTGTAAGAATTAAGAGGTGAAGGATCAATGTGAAGGGTATTTTGAAGAATAAGAATTTCATATTAACTTTTGCTTTTGCTTTTGTTTCTCTTTACATAAGTTGTTTAAGCTATTTTTTTATGGTGGCGTTGGCAAAAGCTTATTTAAAGTCAGACGTTAGTGATTGTGGATTAAGTTGGTATTAAGTGTTTATTTCTAAAAGTTAGGGTGTTTGTAAATTAGCTGGAAAATCAACTTAAATAGAAAAAGCACATGGGTTGTGATTGCAAAAACTTATTCAAAAGTAGTAGTTAGTGATTTTAAGTTAAGTTGGTATTAAACTACCTTTTTTTTTCAAAATAACTTAAATTAGCTTATTTCTAGAGAAGTAAAAGCAAAAGTTGATTTGCAAACACCTAAAAATAGCTCATAAGCTAAAAAAAGTTCAAAAGTTGTTTTCTAAAAGTTTTTGCAAACACCACCATATGTTGATGCTTTTAAGTTATAGCTTAAAACAATTTATTTTATGAGAAGCAAAATCAAAAATTTATTTTACAAACATCTAAAAAGAGATTATGTACAAAAAAAAAAAAAACTTATAATCTATTTGTAAAAACTTTTGCAAAAACCATCTAAAAACACTCCTAGACCTGTTTTTTTTCTATTTAAGTTCATTTTTCAGAATATTAATAAACGACTTTCAGAAATAAACTTAATAGCGGCGTATCTAACTTCTACTCTTGAATCTTGATTAAACTTTTGTAAACACCACCATAACATGGCATAAATGATTATTATGATTTCTACTATCCACTATTTAATGAAATTATTTTACGATTGATCTACACATACTAATATGAGTTTGCGTCAGTTTGTATGTTTTTGTGGTTACAAATTATAAAGATTTACTCGTATTTCAGTAGGTGTAGCATATTATAAACCCCGATTTATTTTACGAATTAGTGACAAATTATGATACTTAAGAATATCTATAATTAGTGAAAATCACGTGACACGTCACACGTTATCCTCTCCGATACCCCAAAAAAGCAGCCTTTTTTTTCTCTTCACCAAACCCCCCACTCATAATTTTGCTGCTGCGCGCACAGTGCTTTGTGCATGAGAGCAATGGCTGCTTCCTGAGTACCGATCAACCATACAGACATGCTGATGGTGCTGCAGAATCTGATGATTCACGCCGCCGCGCCTGCTATTCTCTTATCACCGGCACCGTCGTCAATTCATCCGACACTCCTTTGCAGCACCGCAACTCCTCCTAGGCATTTACGCAAACACCTTCCAAACAAGCGGCGCAAGTGGCCGGACACCCGCCCTCAGACACCGTCCTCCGATCCACTCAATCTCAAGTCCCTCACCTCCCGCGTCGTGAAGCTCACTCGCCGCCGACAACTTGCTCAGGTCAGTTGCCTCGTTTCGTTGCTTGTTCGTTTCCGTGTTCGAGCAAATTATTTATTCATTCGCCATCATGTTAAGGAGATTTAGGTTTCAGTTAGATGTCTGTAAATGGAAATGATTCAATTCAAGCAAGAAATTTATGCTGATAAGTTGCAAAGAGATGTATTGCTATTTGTGTTCGGTAGTGTGAGTGAAATCAAATTTGGGGGTTATATCTAAATAATATTTGAAGAACTATGGTCCCAATCGGTTATTTGACGTATTCTTAGACTCTTGTTTTAGTATTATGTTTGTTTCTGAAATGCTTGATGACTTGCTTTGGTACTGGAAATTCTTTAGAAGAGATATTAATGCTTTCTGAAGTGTGCAATTATGTTTCCTACATCATGCAACTGTAGATACTGGAATTATACATCTACTCGAATAACGTTTCTTTGCTTTTTAGATATTTGAGGAAATAGAGGTTGCGAAGAAGCAAAATGGGAATCTCAATGTTATCGTGATGAATGCTGTTATGCATGCTTGTGTTCATTGCCATGATATTGAATCAGCTCTTAGAGTGTTCGATGAAATGTCAAAGCCAGATGGCTGTGGGGTTGATGATGTTACCTATGCAACACTTTTGAAGGTACTCAAACTTCCACTGTAGAATGTATTTTCTTTCTTCTGGTTGAGTGTGTCCAGTCTCAGGAATTATACATTGTATAAGCAAAGAGGGTGTAACTTGTAAGAGATGCTAAAATGGCATCAAATTATTTATGAAAAGAAATAATTGGAGACAATAAGGTTGTCCTGAAATTTCATATTTTGTGAAAAACAATGTTGTGAGATCAATAAATCAGTAGTCACTAAGGGTTCGTGAGGAGGTGATAGTGTTTTTGTTTAGGCACAAATTTTCCGTTATCAATTTGAACCGAATGCATCTTTTGTAGGAAACTATGTTATCATCACATCAGTATCCATAGCTTGCAATATCAGTTACAACTAAAACCAACTATGAACCATGCAATTGGATGTCTTATTCAGATAGTTAATGAATTGCAAACCCTTCTTTAAATACGGAGAGATTGACATTTTTATTGCATATGCAGGCATATGTTTTATGATTTCCTTTTCTGGTGGAAAATGCATTTTCGTTGATATGTGATAGAATATACATGTCCTGTTCATGATTAACTGCTATTTTTTCTCTCGTGAAGGGCTTGGGTGATGCTCGGAGAATCAACGAAGCTTTTCAACTGCTTGAGTCTGTCGAACAAGGTACGGCAGTTGGTAATCCACAATTGTCTGCAGTGCTGATCAGCGGTCTTCTGAATGCTTTAACTGAATCAGGTTAGGTTACGTTGACCCAATAGCTTGTAATCTGCAATTTTCCCTTGTTTCCTTTTCTTGACCCGTAGAGAGAATACTATATTTTCGTCTAGTTTCTTCTTACATTTACAATACGAGGATTCATTGCGTCGTCTCAAATTTCAAATGTCTGCTTGCTGACACTGCTTCTATGTATGTGACTATCTAGTGCAGGGGATCTCCTCCGTGCTAATGGACTTCTTGCAAGATATGGTAATGCGATTCAAGAAGGTGGAAATCCATCAATTTTGATTTTCAACTTGTTGATGAAGGTAAATTTTCCCCACTTTGGTATGTTATTGGGATGATTGATGGAAAGATAGTTTCTTTTTTCTTTTTTAATTTTTTTATTGACATGTATTTTCTTCTTTCAGGGATATATAACTTCCGGTAGTCCTCAAGCAGCATTAGGCGTACATGATGACATACTGAGACATGGGCTGAATCCTGATAGGCTCAGCTACAATACACTAATTTTCGCATGTATCAAGAACGAAAACTTAGACATGGCAATGCAATTTTTTGAGCAAATGAAGGTCTCATGCACGTGTCTGAAAGGCTAGTTTAAAGCCTCATGAATTGTTGATTTTATTTAAAGGCTGTCAGGTTTCTGAATGATTACCATTGTCTGTTGCAGGAGAAAGCACAGAAAAATGACCAATGTGATGTTTCCCCTGATCTTGTTACTTACACTACATTACTACAGGTCCGTCCTATATGCTATTATTCCAGTATTATGTTGGACTTGTTATAATATGAGTATTTGTACCTCCTTTTGGTGTTTATGAGCCGAAAATCTCTGCAATATGGAGATAATAGCAAAATTGCTTCTTTGGCTCACTAATGGGAATTTCCAGTACTTTGACTAAACCCCCCTCCTCGTGGTTAAGGCAACTGTGTAGGCAACAAAGCATGCTAATATGTCAAGTTTCTTCTTGTTTGAATAACAATATGTAGTAACAAACTGTAGTTTGCCCATTATGATAAATTTTCTGCATCCTTTAGTATTATTAAGTTGTAGCATTTGTTGTACAAGAATGGCGTTTTGCTTGATTAAGCACTGGTATGACCAATTGTAACATAAAGGTACCAATTTTGTAGGGGTTTGGGCGTGCCAAGGATATCTTTTCAGTTGAAAAGATCTTGACAGAAATGAAATCATGCAGCAAAATGCGAATTGATCGTGTTGCATACACTGCAATTATTGATGCACTGCTAAACTGTGGATCAACCAAAGGTATGCCATTTCTGGATTCCGTTAAAGATCTGCAAGTAATCATCAGATGGATCCATAATAATTAAAAAAAATTGTATGTGAAATCTCAACTTCGGATAGGCTCAAAATGTCCTTTCCTTTTTATGATATCATTCTGTCTGCTTAGTTTTGTTCACTTTTATTTTTTGGAGAAATCAACCTTTTATATGTTTTCAAGTTCCACATAGAGAGACATAGTTGATCTGATGATAAAGCAATAATGGTGTTAAGAATTAAGATCTGTAAAAGAAATAGATTAATTTGGCCAAGGTTGACTTTTCACCTCTGGGAATTTGAACCTTGTTAAAGCTATTTGATTTATTTTTTTCTTTGCGTTATATTTCGACTTTTCATTGCAAAACAGTTAATTTACGCAGTCATTTCTGCAGGCGCTCTCTGTGTTTTTGGAGAGTTAATAAAAAAAGCTAAGGTGAACCCTGTATTGAGGCCAAAGCCTCACCTCTTTCTGTCGATGATGCGTGCATTTGCTGATAGGGGAGATTATGACATGGTCAGTAGATTCCGTAAACGCATGTGGTTTGACTCAGCAGGAACAATTACCTCTCCAATGCAGGCAGAATCTGATCATCTGTTAATGGAGGCAGCTTTAAATCAAGGCCAGGTAAATTGACTTGGAAAATAAAAGGTTGTCTAATAAATGGCCTTATAACACAATCATGCACTGATGCACACACGTGGGATCAAACCCATAACCTCTCACGATAAGCATGGATTTGGTACTAGTAATGTCAAGTTATAGGGTTGAATAGTAGATAATGCACTGCCTCGTGTCTCTATCCTGTATTGCATGTCTTGTTTTTTCAATCCTTGATAGTGATAATTTGATGACAAAAAGGATGTTCCACACCCAAAAGATTATATTAAAGCACTATTGGAAGCAGTATAAATGTCAAGAAATTGAATGCTATAAAGAGTACTTCCCTGAATTTTTGCCAAGAGGCGACGAAATTGACCGTTAATAGCTATCTGGAACAACAACATTGGACATGTGTATCTTTCATGCTTCTTGATAATATCAACTTTGATTTTATAAATGGCTAATATTTCTCTCTTTTACATGAAGCGTTGCCTCTTCTTTTGTTACTAGATTGTAACCTTAAATTAACCACTTGCTGATGTTAATCTTCTTATCAATTACATGATGCACTTAGTTCTGGATTTTCCTGCAGGTTGAGTTGGCTTTAAAAAAACTTAAGAAGGTTATGCGCAAATGGAGAGAAATATCATGGACTAGTCGAGGCGGCATGGTATGTTCTGTCATATGAACTTTTAACCAAGTGCACTAGATGTAACTAATAATTTTCTTGGATGATGTATGGGCTCCATGTAAGAAGTCTGTGTCATTTTTTCCCAAAATATTTTGCACAAGTGAAGCTTTGGGAGTTTGTTAATGGCGTTCTGCTGTTTCAGAATTTCTAAAGTGGCAGCCTTCATTAACAACTTAAAGAAAACAAATTAATCGTTAACTTTTGCTGTACCGTGACTTTTATCTTTCTAATACCGGCATAGTGCTTGGAGATCTGATGGTTTGTTCTACTGCCTGCTTTGTTTATATAAAATACAATGCATCACATTGCAGGTCGCATTACGACTTGAGGCAATAACCGGTTTTAAGACATCGATGTTAAGTCCTCGTGTACTTCCTCAGGTATATAAGATTTGCTGTATTGTGGTTGATGATATACTGTGATGTCAAAAAATAACTTAAACACTAATTAAGTCCATTATCCGTGTATTGAATTAGGTGTCACTTAAAGATACAATTGAGCAGATAATGCTACCATTTGATAAAGCTTCGCCACTTCAAGCTACTTTGCAGTTGAAGCAAGTGGTTATGCGTTTGTTTAAGGATTCTGCTGTGCCAATCATAGACGAGCAGGGATGCTGTGTGGGGATACTTCACCGAGAAGACTGTAATATGGTAATATATTTAAAGTTTTAAGTGACTGTTCAATAGTCAAACCCTTTCTTCAATGGAACAAAATGAATTTTGATTTCACTCTTAGTTTTAAAAGTGGAGTAATATCATATTTGGTTTTGGAGTAAATCGAACTTTCAAATTTAATTTCTGTTACCTCATAAACGAATTATAATTAGCTTCTCCAGGAGTGCTGAAACAATATATTGAATTTGTTCTCGATTTTGAATAGTTCCGCTGAAGGCTAAACTAAACCAGAAAAAATACTTAGTGACTGTCATAAATAAAACACGGTGCCGTTTTAATATTATCTCAATTCCTTTTCTTCTGCAGCTAGATGCCCCAATCGGAACACTTATGAGAAGTCCACCACCTTTTGTTACAAGCTCAACATCAGTTGGCTCTGTCATTGATCTTATGTTAGAGAAGAGGTACAAAATGGTAGTAATTGTCAAATATGGCGACTTTAATGGAACATCTTCTTCCTCAAGTTTAAAGGCTGTCGGAGTTTTTACCTTTGAAGAAATGTATAAGCTTACCGAAACTTCATCAGAGGTGGGGACCGATGAACAATTTTGCCTGTCCGAAAGCAATACAAATATTTAAGATTTGAATTCGGCTAAAGATTTCGGTAAGTATCACATTTATATTGGTTCCATGTGCATATATATATATATATATATATAAATCTTTTAAACCATGCTCTACGTTATTCCAACTTTTGTCAGCCATCATCCTTTTCAGACAACTCAACTTATAGTTCGTACTTCGTAGTTTCTTGAAACTTCAAGAAGATGGAGATGGTGGTCTACTGAAACCTTTAGGTTGCATTCGGATTGGATGATTTGAGCTAAGGATTTCAAATCCTTTAGCTCAATTTGAACTCTTTTTTGAGTTATTGTGGCGGGTTTGAAATTCACTCTATATCGAGTAATTTGAAATCCTTCCTCAAATCCAAATGCACAACGAATGAGGATAACTTGAGAAGACACTGCTGCTAAGCCATAAAAAAAAATCAATCATCCTCTATAAAAACTCGAAATTATAATCTAGTGATGTTCTTGTACATATAACTAAAAGGCGATAAATGGGGAAAAAAAATCTTAGGAAAAAAAATACATATAGGATTACCATCTCCTTGTAATAACCAACCATGAAAACAACAAGTTATACTGTGATGAATAAATCTACCAACTCCTGTCTGAATTGAAGTCTGTTTTTTTTTTTTTTCATTCAAGAAACCTAAGCATATTATATGAACTGTTAGATCACTTTAGTTTACTGCAAGATATGACTGTCTCGAATGCCCCTGCGAGAGCTTTGACCTTGTTTTGCCTCTGCTGACGAAGCTTGCTCGCGGTCTCCTCGATCACATTGTTAGAAACTGGTGAATCCTTCTTCCCTTGTCCTGAAAATTGTTGTTGTTTTGTAACCGTATGTGCCGGTTCTTGCTTTTTTTCCTCGACTGCTACTTGCTGCTTTTGTTCTTTGAACTCTTCAGTAGCCAATTCTTCTTTCTTTTCCTCTGCTATTTTTTTTTCTTCTTCTTCTTCGTGTTTTTCTATTTCTTCTTTCACCTCAACGACCTCCTTTTCTTCTGCCTCTTCATTGGGTTTATTATCTGCAACACTTTCACCATTATTACTGCTGTTTATTTCATTCATAGTATTCATAGTATCCGTACTATGTTCTTCTGATTCGTTTTGCATGCTTTTGATCTCTTCAACATATGACTTGTGCTCCTCTGGTTCTTGTGTCTCGATAACGAGAGGGTCGTCCTGGTTTTCCAAAAATGTAAAATCCTCATCAGTCACAGCCTTGGTATCTTGATCATCGCCCCCATCTTCAGTTCCCTCAAAATTCAACGGTTCTTGATCGTCCGCCTCGTAATTGACTGTATTACCCTTCTCGCCGTTGCTCGCAGATTGAAGAACCTTCTGTTCTTCATCTGCATCAACGGAAGATTCTTGATGTTCGGGATGAATTTCGGGTTCCGGGCCTTTAGATATATTCGACCTCGTGATTTTCTGAGTAGTAGTAGTCGTAGGACTCTGTTTAGTGATCTCTTGCTTCTTAGTGGCGGTGATGCTCTTACCGAGGGTACGTTTCACTACATCCTTAGTCACTACTTTTTCGTCGTTGTTGGTAGTAGTACGTTTTTTAGTGATGTCTTGCTTCTGTACGGTGGTGATGCTCCTCTTCACTATAGGTTTCACCACATCCTTAGTCACTCCATTCGAGTTCTTGCCGGGAACCGGTTTCTGCGGAACACTGGTTTTCGCAGAAATCGAGGAAGAAGAAGACCGAATAGACGGATTATTAGTTGAGATTATTCGCGTTTTTGGTGTCTGTGTTATTGGAGTTTTGTCTAAGGTTGATCTTCTTGCTGCGAGTGTCGATTTAGGGGCAGTTGTAGTAGTAGTACTCTGAGTGGGGGCTGGTTTTTTGACCATTGGCTTAGAGACATTGTTGTTCGAATTTGCTGCGGGTTTCGGATAAATCGGGATTCGTTTTGGTGTTGCAGTAATTGAATCATGGCTTGTTCTTTTGGTTCCTGTCTGTGAAGCAGACAATAATACCCCAATCTTTTTTTCTTTTTCTGGAGCAGCATTTCTTCTTATTGTTGCCATTTTCTGAGGAATAAATAAATATTCTTTTTAAAGAGGGTATTTTTTTTTAAAATAAATGGAGGTTTAGGTGAATCATACCTGTCAAGACACAAAATTTGGTTCTTCCTTCTTCTGGTTTTCAAATAGTTGTCTTCAACAGAAAGTTGGCAGATTTAGGCAGACAACCTGGCAAAAATAGACATCTGCATAAATTAGCTTCGACCACATAATTTAATCGGATTTTTTTTTTTTAAAAAAATTTCGAATTTGCATGTCGCCTGCTAGAGAATCGAGGAACTAGTAACTATATTTGACAATGTTAAAGAAAGATGAACGGAAAAAAATATGGGATTTACACATGATCCAAATTGTACGAATGGAAACTTTCTTTCTTTTCCACAATCTACACATATCAAACATAAATTCGACAGAAGAAAATAAAAGAAAATTTCGAATAAATTTGAAGTTTCACAACGTCAATCAAGCAATCGAACAAATGACTAGCGTTCACATTAACATGTTCATATCAAAGAACGTTAGAATTTATCGCGAAATTTATTACGAAATAACCTAAAAAGCCGCAACGCAGGTCCGATAGGAGAAAAATTATACGAACAAAAATAAAATAAAATTATATGAATACATAAATGGATGTGCACCTTAGACGGATATACGTAAAAAAGAAAACGACGAAAAGCGTATTGTTTCTCGTTTTCCTTACCATTTGAATGAAGAAGAAGAAGAAGAAGATGGTAAAAGGGATTGATGAAATGAAGAGAGTATATGAAAAAAAGAATTGAAACGAAAGGAAGAAACAAATGATTAGTTTTTGTATGATAGAGCGAAAATCATGCAAGGCCAAAGATGCCAATGGGGGTGGTGGTAAATGAATTAGTTTTTATTGACTTTTCTCATATTTTTTTTCATAAATAAATTATTTTAGGGGTGGAAATCAGAATGGAATTTCCGGATTTTGTAGATTTCGATTTTTTTTTTTTTTTTTTTTTATATTTGAACAATCCGAATTTCGTACTTTATTGTCTTTTGGTAATAAGTAAATAATAATATCAATATTTTGATAATTCTAGCAATATTTTATTTATTGTTGAGAAAATAAATATATTAAGTAATCAACAAAATCACAAGATCTCCTGGTCAAAAAATTATTTACAAATCTGCATGATTCGATTCATGAATTTATGAAAATTTGGTTACTTACTATTTCAATTAGTCTTATTGAACAAAATAATTTATTTTATCTTTTCATAACCTGAAATGCTAAATGTCGTTTTAATTTTATTACATTATTGTTTTGACTTTGAATGTGATTTTGACTATTTTTTAGTCTAGTTTTGACAAAATTCGAAACACGAAATTGTAGTTCTTTTGAATTGGCTTTCTAATCCAAGTTGAATCAACTAGACTGAATGTCTGGTGATAAACTTATGCATGAATAAATTACATTTTGAATTTCAGATACCTCAAAACATCAAATTTGTGGGCAATGTTCATTGATTCATGCATATCTTTATTACCCGACGTCCAATCTTAGTGATTCAAGTTGCATTCAAAAGCTAATTTAAGGAATTACCAATTTTGTGTTTTGAGTTTTGCCAAACTTAGACTTGAACATTATCAAAATCATGTTTTAAGTCAAAATGATATTATTAGTACTGAAACGACATCCATCGCACATCCTATAACAAATTGTATGATAAGATTTCCAAAGTAGTCAATGCATAATTAATTTATCTTTACCAATTTTACCATTTATTAAATTGTATAGAGAAGAATCAAAATAAGATTATTAGTTAGTATGACAACATTTAATGGTGATATAATGGTGATATAATCTTCTTATAAAGGCACTTTTTATTTTTTTTTAAATGAAAATAAAAGCCTTGTAACAACTTTTTTTTGTTTTTTTTTTTTTTGATAAAAATATGCTTGAATGATTTCCTATTAAAAAAAAAAAAAATCTTTAATAAACTCCTTTAAGTAGTCAACCTAAAGTCTACATCCGATAAAATACACCAACAATTTTTCATATTTGATACACACAATCAAATAACTATATATAGAATGTATAAATACTCATAAATGTACATATATAAAAATTATAATCCGATAAAATTTATCGAGTGTAGCATAAAACAAATGGCATATTTATAAGGGAAGGCCCACTGGGCTCTTGATTCTGATGTTTGTGTGGCCCAACTAAAAAGACTGGAATAAGATGCTCCAACTCGAACGAAGCAATGGGGGGTAAAAGGGTCAAATCTTGAACCAATTAGACCAAACATGTTTTAAGTCTTTGAAAAATATGTTACAATTTTGTTACTTTCATAAAGTGGTTATCTCTTAAATTGTTAATCTAAATAACTGAATCTTATTTGTTTAATTAATGAAATAATCATTTGAATTGGTTCATTTTTTAAGAAGAATAAGTCATGGAGCAAGACTTGTGACTTGTGAGAAACTAAATAAATAGAGACTTGCTATGAGAATGGAGGAAGAGCAACTAAACATAATAAAACTTAGGGTAAATTATGGCCACTCTCGATGTAATGTAAAATTATGAGAGAAGTCCTTATGTTTGGGTAATTACAATCACCTCTCAACTATGAATTTTCTTATACGTCTCTATTTTAAGATGTCAAAATTCAAATTCAACAGATGCTTCTAGATTCTAAGAAATGTTATCTAGTTTGTACTATTTTTGTGCAAAAATGTAGTTTCTGATGCACCACAATATGATATTTACAAGTCAAAAGACACATCTTATGATTATCTTGTTTCAAAACGTGGAGGTCGAATTTGGTAAAACAAGTACAAACTGGAGAATATTTCACATAATCTAGAAGATTTCACTAAATTTGACATTGGAAGATTGGACATATAAGAAGATTCATAGTTGATGAGTTGTTGTAATTACCCAGATAAAATATTTTTTTTTTTCCGTAATTTAACCTTATCTCAGAATTTTGGCTGTAATTTACCCTAAATCTTGTTATATGGACAAGAACAATTTTTATCATGTTTCAAGATTTATGAGGAATAAAACATGTCCCTTTTGTTTTTTTTTTTTTTAATTTATTTGCATTACACAAATATAGTAAATATAGTATTTTTTTTCATTAAGTGCGTATATTAAGTATTTTATTAGAGCAACTCCAATGCAAAACATCAAAATTGAAATATCAAATATTTATTTGATAATTAAGATAATATTTTAATATTCATTTATAATTCATCTACTCCAATCATGGTTATCAAAATTAATAATCAATTGGAAGTTTTTTAGTGGTTTTATTCGTAATTGCCACGTTTCATTTTGTGATTGCATGTTTAGGTGGTTATTGTTTTGATAACTCAATTTCCAGGATGTATTTTTATTTACGGAGAGGTAATTAATGGATTTGATAATCCATTTGATGCTCTAATTGGAGTTGCTCTTATTTTTATAATTAATAAAATTGGTAAAAAGGAAATTCAAGAGAGAGAGAGAGAAACCAAAAGTTAAAACAGCTGAAACTAACGAAATCAAATCATTCCGTTTCAAATTTTCCAATTTGCCCCCGAAATGGCCACCGTCCCCGGCTCTCGTTCCCGCGCCGGCGGAAAAATTGTCACCAATCGGAGGAGACAGCGTCTCTCCGCCACCCCGTACGACCGTCCTCCCCCGCCGTCTCCCCTTCCTAAAAGCCCTAATTGGTTTACCGGCGTCGTTATACCCTCCGCTCGAGCCCTCGCTTCTGGTGCCGGAAAAATTCTCTCTTCCGCGATATTCTCTGCTTCCGAGTCTTCCTCTGATGAAGAGGACTCTGATTCAGGTTCGTATGTTGTTCTTTCTCCGACTTTTTTTAATTTTTTTTTTAATTTTATTTTAGTGTTGTTTTCATCTAGTGCTCGTGTATGTGAGCTTAATTGCATGTCCCTGATGTGCTGTATTTGTTACTATCTGCTTGAATTTTACTCTCAGAAGCATGTAGTCATATTTTCGTGTTTATTTTCCTTTGTTCTCTGGCTGAAATTGATGAAGTCGATGTAACCAAGTTATATTGGGTGGAGGTGGGTGGGTGGGTTGGGGGTTTTGGTGGAAGATTGCCTTAGCGAAAGAATTTTATAATGAATTAAAGCCAAATCCGGAGCTTTTTTCGATTATTGTATAAATCTAGTTTAGATGAGCTTTAGTTGCATCTAACTAGTTTTTTAGCTCAGAGCCTTAAAAAATTACAAAGAAAATAAAAATAAGTGTTGGAGCTTGATTGATATGTATATGAACTTCAGTATAAAATATAAATGAGCTTTTGACAATCAATTTTGAGTTTTAAGAAGGTTGGCTTGTTTTCAGCCTAGTGCATATATACGTTCTAGAGAAAAACCGAGCACTTGAAAATCTGTGGCTTCATTAATGGTTATTAAAAGTGAGTGTTTGTTTATTTTTGCAGCTGAACATCCTCAATGCAAAACCTAACAAAGAAGTACTTCTGTGTTTTGTTTCGTTTTTTGTATATATTTATTTTTCGTTTCTTTAGATGCTAATATGCTAAATAACGATAGAGAACGCAGGGATGGGTGAGTGGGGGAATAGATGGAAGTGGAAAGTTGCAAGTTATGGGAAGAGAAAATCGAATAGTTACTCTCTTTTTCTCTCCAAAATTTTTTCACCCTCTTTTTTTCCCTTGTTCCTGGAATTATGTCTGGTGAAGTATGTTCTATGGTTAGACAAATGCCCAAGGGAAAACAAAACTTTAATGCCTGAACATTTGTTTCTTTCTTTCTGACCTTTTATGTATGTTTCTTGTCACATTCTTGTTTGGCAGATGACGATGTTGACAATATTAATGAGTATGAAAGCCCTTCAGATGGATTTAATGCATTAACTGAGGTAACTCGCTGCTTCTTCTTGCATATGAAGATTGAAACTTGAGGATATTAATTTAGCACTAAAGAATCCCCTACCTTTGAACTTTTATCTTATCTTTGTAGGGCTGTACTATTTATTTTCATCAGTAAGTAGGAATGTAAGATTCCGTATGTTAGATTTTGAAAAATAAAAGATCTCTGGCAGAAGATATATTCCCAGGGGGTAGGATAACCTCTTAACTTTGCTATGTCTGGAATTTCACATCAGTTTTTAAACATTTGAGTATGACTGGGTGCAGAGTTCTTTCGCTCTTTGAGCTTGAAATGAAGTCGTAATAGCAAGAATGAAGATCTATTTTACTAGTTGTTGAAATTTGGTGTAAAAAAGGAATTAATCGAAATGGTTTCAAGTTCTTAATGGGTCTGGTAAAATAAATAACTTGCTATTTCCTTTGCACATTGATGATATCTTGGAGACATGTTGATCTATATTTGTTACGAAATGCTTATGAATGTGCTGGTTATTCATATTGCTTGTGCTATTCTCCTTAATGTTCTTTAAATACTTAGTATAGCAAATGCGGGAGACTGGCTACTTCATTTGATGCTATATAGTAATTTCCTGTTTCTATGTCTTTTAAGCTAATAATCAAAATAATCAATTATATTGCTTTATCTTTTTGTTAGAAGAAATTAACTTCAGCAGAAGTGATGCATCATGGGCAAGAGTCTCAATTTAGTGTGCAAAGGACTGAAACCAAGAGGTTAATAGAGCAGCTTGTTATGCAGGAGACTTTTTCGAGGTAACTGCCAAAACCTTGAGGTATTCTGCTTGACAACTTTATGATTATTATTCTTTATAAACTTGTATTTGAACTTCCGAAACTTCAAAAATCATCTGCTTTTTAGTTTTTAGTGTGAATATACTTCTGCAAAAACTACTTGTTTTGATGTTTCAAGATAAATAGGTCATTTGTTAAACCTTTGAGTTCTTATTCTTAAGTGTGTGTAAATTCTGTTTCTCTCCACGGATGGTGTTAGTTCTGATTATTTATTTTTGAGAGAGATATACTACTAAGGCTTGATGAATAACCTCTGCATTTTCCAACAGTTCAGTTGAACCCTGCAACTCTTATTAACCCAGCATCTTTAGTGCACTCGGCGGCAAAATATCTACAATTCATGAAATTGTTATCCAGCAAATTTGCTATCTTATTTATTGGTTTTATTATCAGGGAAGAGAGGGATAGGCTGATGAAAGTTCTTAATTCACGAGTAATGAACTGTTCGACAGAAGCTGGAGAGAGAACATCTCTTGCAAATTTTCCTGGAGGATTACTTGACCACGGTATTGCCTGCTTTACCAAATCTAGTGACTATCTTACAGATGAATCTTGTAAGCATTTATAGAATCATCATTTTCATGAACAGAAGATGTCAATGCATCTAATAAAGCTGTCGTGGAAGCGAAAAATTGGTTTCAACAGAAGAAAGCGGGTTCAAGTTCACTCACTGAGCTGGCTCATGGAAGCTGCAACCGTAATTCGACTACATCTGAACATGTTAGTCATAATTTTATGTGATAGGTCATAGAGATTTTCGTTACCTGTTTAGCTTCAAATTTATACCTGTCATAGATCTACCTTTCATTGATTTTAACTTGGATATAAATACTCACACACACACACAGACATATATATATATATATATATATATATATATATATATATATATATATATATATATATATATATATATATATATATATATATATATATATATATATATATGTCTTTTTTCCCTCGCTTGATTTTGGATTTAAAAAAAGGCCTTATAAATGGCCTACAAGTGAACCTAAAGGGAATTGAACCCTAGACCTAACTCTACCCTCCCCACCCCAATACCAACGAGGCAATGGCTTCGTAATTTTTTATTTGAAATGTTTCCGAACTTTACAAAGAAATATGATTCTGAAAACTGTGTCATTTGATGTTATTGATTTTTGATAAAGCAGGTAGAAAGTGGAGTTGGATCTCCTGTGGAAGTGGCCAGATCCTATATGAAAGAGAAGGTGCCTTGGGTATCTCCGACGAAACATGTTGAATTTAGATCCCCATTGACATTGAGGATGAAGCTTTTCAAGGAAGGAACACCAGATTCAGTTAACCGCGACTATTTGTCTTCATCAATGGTGCATTTCTCAATCTTTTTTTGTTAAATTTACGCTTCCATTCATGCACCAGGAAAGTCGAATCTCTCGTAAACTGTAACGGGTAATTTGTGTCAATATCTCTTCTGCTTGTGTACATGCATGTCAATGTTTTCATCAGTTCAAGAAATTAACAAGAGATAGAAAATTTTATGTCGAACTGAAGGGTTCAATTGATGTGAGTGTAGCCCAACTAAAGGATACTTAGTTCCTGTCATATTGTTACAATGATTGCCAATTCTCATGGCACATTGTAAACGTAATGCATATGATTAAAACTTGTATAGATAATATGTTTACTAATGTTGAGAAGTTGCGAGTTTCTTCCTTTATTGGGTCCCTCCATTCACCTCAGTTCCCTGATTCTTTTCTATTTATCTTTCTTATTCATCATCATCTATTGCTGTTATTCAGAGACGAAATTCTCCTCCATCTGGATCATGGAATATCCAAGACGAGTTGAGGAGAGTGCGCTCAAAGGCAACCGAAGATATGCTGCGCACACCACCCGCCAAAATCGATCCATCACTGTTTGCAGTTGGACTAACTAGGGAGGAGTCTATAGGAACTGGTAAAGCAGAGATAACAGCTTTACCAGAAAATTTCTGGAAAACAAAGCCAGTAGACCAATTAATGGATGTTGGACTTATCTCTGGTCTTGCCCCTGTAGGTTAGTCTGTGTCTTGTCTGAATTTTGAACTCGACTAATCTGATTTTGCTTTGTTGTTAATAGTTGAAAAACACTGCTTTGCATTTTTTGGCCCTTTTCAGCTTTGGAGTCTAGAGGAGATGGTCAGGCCAGAGAAGCACTGTCTTTCAAAGCAGCTGCTTCTGTTTCTGGAATTAACGAGGTAATTAATTAGCAAAGTTCGTTGTAACCTTAAAAGTTGGTTTGTGCGAATGGCATCCACACACATGTGAAATTTCCCAATGCAGTTTCTAGTGTCTTAGATTGCATTTCAATTTCATTGTTTTAAAGGAGTCAAATGCTATCAAGATTGATGGAGAATGCGCTACATCTAAGTTTCCATACTCTGACACCCCCAATTATGCTTGGAAACGGCATTCTGGTAATTGGACTTTCCCTTTTACCTAATAATTTACTTATTTTTTTAATTGTCTGATTCAACTCTTGACTTGGAGTTTCGAAACTGAATCTCAATGTTACTTGGGTAGTGAGGAAGGTGTTATAATATTATGTTTGAATGTTCTCTTTTATTACTTGATTGAGCTCTTGATATGGAGTTTTGAAACTGGTTCTCAATGTTATCGGGCAAGTGTACAATTAAATTGCATCTGTGGATATTCCCAAGTGAGGATCGTTCATAAGAAATATCATCTGATTGATGCCGTCATGGAACTCGTTGAAGAAAACCAACGCAATCGATAATTTTTCTCGCATTTTAAATAAGCACAGATTTATGTTTTAAGTAAGCGCATCATTGGAACTAATTCGTATGTAATGACTACCTAACGAGATCCATGCACAACGTGTTTTAAAGAAATCATCTGTGCTTATTTCTTATTCCCATGTTGTCAGATTGAAACTACAATTATGAAGGCGATATATACTCCGATCTTTCGGAAACTGTACTCGTGGACAAATGCAGCTTAATAGTAGTTTCAACTAAACAGTCCTTTTCTTTTCTCAATATTCAGTAAAGTTTCAGTCAATCTCAATCTCGATTTTCGCAGATCCACATTCAACTGATAAGTCAATTGGACCTCCAGTAACCGAGGTGGCTGAATTCGGAGCAATGCCGTATGAAAATGGTTTATCATCATCTAAAGCCAGGTGAATTGACAAACGATATTTCCTTCTCAACTGTAGCGTTGTAAATTGACTTAAGAATAATGACACTGGCTCTCTTGTACAGTGAGTCGACGAATATAATCAACGTTGAAGGTAATTGCGTGCTTCTAAGTGAAGCTTTCATGGAAGTGCCTAGCGTAACTGAAGTTGATGACGTGGCAAGTGATTCTCCGAATAGTTTAGTCGAGCAATGTGAAGAATCGCCACCTAGGAGTGCGAAAATCGGGTACAAACAATCAAAGAGGTAAATGGAAGGATGCCATATGGCTGAACCAGTCAATTCTTTGTTGTACACTATCAGAACAAACCTTTTTCTATTTTTTATTTTATTTTTGGTTAGGATTATGTTCTAGGTATACTGTGTTATTTAGACCTTAGATCATTTTAGTTAATTTATGAGCCGTTTGTTTTTGCAGAGGCCTGTATTTTTCAATCAGTTCTATTAAATTCCACTTTTGATTGAAAATCATGATTTACAATAATAATAATAATGTATAATTTAGATTTCCATTCAAAACAAAAATTAAAATAATCGAAAGAAAGAAAAGAAATCAAAAAAGATATTCCAAATTATATAAGAAACACCTAGACATGGACACCCCCATGTGCCTTGTTTCGATTTCGTTTATGATTGTTTGATCATCTGTCAAATTGATGTTAAATAGGAATTCTTGTTTCGATTTCGTTTATGATTGTTTGATCACCTGTCAAATTGAAATTGATGTTAAGTAGGAATGAACTCGAGAAATCAGCTCTTGTCCGAATTTAGGAAAATATAATTACATAGGTTTTAGGCTGTAGTGAATTATGAATTATCTCAAACTTTTATTTATTTTTTAATTTGAAAAGAAAAACAATTAATTCGAAAATTTAAGACTATAAATAAGCCTTGAATGTAAAACATAGCAAAAGCAGAAGAAACACCAAAACACTTTGAGCAGTCTCCCAATTACAAAATTCTCTCTCTCTACCTCAACAATGGATCTCTTCTCCTCATCAACGATTGCACGGCAGACTTGGGAATTGGAGAACAACATAGTCACGACCGCCGCCGACGCCGCGGACTCGTCCTCCGCCGCGTCGGACGCCATCTTCTACTACGATGAGGCGGCGCAGGTCAAGTTCCAGCAAGAGAAACCGTGGTCGATTGACCCACACTTCTTCAAGCGCGTGAAGATATCTGCACTCGCGCTTCTCAAGATGGTCGTGCACGCACGCTCCGGCGGAACGATTGAGGTCATGGGGCTCATGCAGGGAAAGACCGACGGAGATGCGATTATTGTGATGGACGCTTTTGCCCTACCCGTTGAGGGCACTGAAACTAGGGTTAATGCGCAGGCCGATGCCTATGAGTATATGGTTGATTATTCCCAGACTAATAAACAGGTAATTTATTTTTCCCCCCTTTCCAATAATGCTCTAAATTTCTATTTGTTGATTACTGCGACGGGATTTTTAACTAATAGATGAATTTATTTGGCATGGTGTTTGTGATGAGAAGGTTTAGAGAGGTTGAAATTAGGGGTAGGGTTTTAGGATTTATGTAGCAAATACTATAATGATATATGTCGATATGAGAATG
>NW_012193926.1:660925-693831 GCF_000504015.1 Erythranthe guttata | reverse complement strand
AAAGAAAAAGAGGCTACGGAGTCTGCGCAGACTGAGCCTGGCCCTAAATAGATTTCAGCAAGATTGAATTTTCGATGGGTAGGCACTTAGTACCCATATCAGCAGGATTAAATTCGGATGGGATTTTTTCAAGTCTAATTTTGCCACGACCCACTATGTTACGAATAAAGTGATACTTAATTTGTATGTGTTTAGTTCTCTCGTGGAAGACCGGGTTCTTACACAGTTGAATACCTGATTGGCTGTCTGAATAGACAACTACTTCTCCATTTAAGAAACCAATTTCCTTAAGAAGACCTTTAAGCCAAAGTGCTTCTTTTATAGCCTCGGTTGCAGCTATGTACTCTGCTTCAGTAGTAGATAAAGCTACTATACGTTGCAACTGAGATTTCCAACTAATGCAAGAGCCACACAAAGTAAACACATAAGAAGTAGTAGATTTCCTATTATCTCTATCATTAGCAAAATTAGAATCCACATAACCGATTAACTCAACACCATTATTAGATTTGGAAAAATTTAATCCCAAGTTCAATGAACTTTTCAAATAACGAAGAAGCCATTTAAGCGCTTCCCAATGCGGCATACCGGGATTAGACATGTATCTACTTAAACAACTAACTGCATACGCAATATCAGGCCGAGTACAAACCATAAGATACATGACAGATCCAATTGCATTGGAGTAAGGCACAGATTGCATATCATTAATTTCAGATTCAGTAGAAGGAGACTGAGTCTTACTTAGCAAAAAATGGGCAGCTAATGGCACAGAAGCAGATTTAGCAGAATTCATTGAGAATTTTTCCAAGATCTTCTCAACATAAGAAATTTGATTAAGAAGCAAGGTGTTATTACTACGATCCCTATCAATATTAATTCCAAGAATCTTCTTGGCATCTCCTAAGTACTTCATATCAAATTGTTCACTTAGACACTTTTTGATATAATCAATAGATTTCAAGCAAGGACTAATTAGGAGCATATCATCAACATAAATTAATAGAAACATAGGAATACGAGTATTCTCCATAAAATAAAGGCAAGGATCGAAGTCGCTTCGTTTAAATTTCAAAGAAAGCATGCAAGAGTCAAATTTCTTATTCCATTGCCTAGGAGATTGTTTCAAGCCATACAAAGACTTTTTAAGCAAACACACATGTTCACCTTTATTAGGATCTATAAAGCCCTCGGGCTGTTTCATATAGATCGTTTCATCTAATTCACCATGTAAAAACGCAGTTTTAACATCCATTTGCTTCAATTCCCAATTAAAATGAGCAACTAAAGCAAGCATAATACGCACAGTAGTGAATTTAACAACAGGGGCAAAAATTTCGGTGTAGTCAACACCCTCTTTTTGAGTAAAGCCCTTGGCCACAAGCCTAGCTTTATACCTAATAGAATCTACTTCATTTTTGACCTTAAACAGCCATTTGCAATCTACCACAGAACAATTAGCAGGTTTAGGCACAAGTTCCCAAGTATGGTTAACATGCAACGAGTTCATTTCATCATTCATAGCATTTAACCATTCGGTAGATTTATCAGATTTTAAAGCATCTTTATACGACTTAGGCTCATTTCCATCAAGTGATTCAAACACATTAAAAACATGTGAGGCAAGGTGAAAATCATCAAAGTGTTTAGGTTTCCTAACATGCTCACGTCTAGGTCTATCCCTAGCAAGTTGATAATCAGACAAATCATCCACGTTAGGCAAATCAGTTTCAACAGTTTGATCTTGTAGATTTTCAGATAATTCAGAATCACTCACATCATTAGATTTAATAGGCAATTGCTCCACCTTATTTGGAGTAGATTGAGGAATAACCACATTAGGGACAGCAAGACAAGGAAATTCAGATTCATTAAAAATAACATCCCTACTAATTATGGTTTTATAACCAAATTCCCCTTTCAACCAAAGTCTATACCCCTTAACCCCATCGGGGTAACCTAAGAAAACACATTTCACGGAACGGGGTTCAAGTTTATCACCTTTATGGTGAACAAAAGCAGTGCAACCAAAAACATGCAAGTTTGACAAATCTACTTTCTTACCACACCACACAGATTCAGGTAAGTCGCCATTTAATGGCACAGATGGAGAACGATTAATCAAATAAGTAGCAGTCAAAATTGCTTCACCCCAAAACAACTTTGGCAGTCCAGAACTAGTTAACATAGCCCTTACTCTTTCGAGAAGGGTTCTGTTCATTCGTTCGGCCACACCATTTTGTTGTGGGGTGTGCACAACAGATTTATGCCTTCTAATTCCAGATTCAGCACACAGATTATCGAATTCTAGGTTGCAAAACTCAGTACCGTTATCTGTCCTAAGTGTTTTTATCCGTTTACCTGTTTGATTTTCAATCAGCATTTTCCACGTTTTAAATTTATCAAAGACATCCGATTTTTGCTTTAACAGGAAAACAAACACTTTACGAGAATAATCATCAACAATGGACAGAAAATAACGGTTCCCACCATGTGTAGGAACACTGGCGGGACCCCACACATCAGCATGAATATATTCTAGGATTTCCTTACATCTAGATGGATTGGGAGAGGGATTTTCAGGAAATGGAATATGCGTTTGTTTACCTAAAATGCATGAATCACAAATATTCACAGAAGATACTTTATCATTTCCAAAATAATGATTTTTATGCAATATACTAAGCCCTTTATTACTCATGTGACCTAGCCGTCTATGCCATAATTCAGATAAATCATTTTGGACAACATTCACAGATGCAGAAGATTCAGCAGAACAAACATACATATTTCCCATTCTCAAAGCCTTAAACAAATAACAGCTACCCTTCATAATATTCATGCAACCATCTCCCCAATCCCCACGGAAACCATCATCTTCAAGTACAGCACACGAAATCAAATTATGACTTAAAGTAGGAACATGCCTCACGTTTTTCAAGGTTAACACATAGCCCGAAACAAATTTTAAGCATACAGTTCCAATACCATTCACAACTATTCTAGTGCCATCAGCTAAAGTAACACCACAGTTTTTCATTTGCACATAGTCAGAAAAAACTTCCCTACGTGGAGTCATATGATATGAACATGCAGAATCAAGAAGCCATTCATTCTCACTAAGAGAGGCTAACACAGAATTCACAGAAGCATGCATACCACTAAGCATAAAAACATCACCCATATTATCAGAAACTTGATTCACATTAGCAATTTTCTGATCTCTCCTAGGTTTAGGGCACACATTAGAAAAATGGTTTGGATCACCACAATTATAACACTTCCTAGGAGTATTTGGTTTCACATTATACTTTCCATTCCACTTGCCCTTTTTCTTGTTTTGAAAATTTGAAGAACTTTGAGCATTTTGATTGAAAGCCGGGTTTTTGTTTTGAAAACGATTTTGTTGCTTCCCTTTCACAAAGTTCACCTCACCAAAAGATTTATTGCTCTTTTAAATCCAACTCCTTACTTTTCAAAGCATTTATAACTACATCAAGAGTCACAGAGTCCCTACCATATTTAATGGCAGATTTTAAATCATTGTAAGACTCAGGTATGGCATTTAAAAGAACAATTGGAGTATAATCATCGATATTTTTATCTCCAGTCAGTTTAATATCTTGAACAAGTTTTGTAAATTGATCGATGTTGACATCAATCTCTTTGTTCAAGTCAAGTTTAAATCTGAAAAATTTTTCGAGCAAAAACAATTTTGAGGGCAAGGAAGTTTCAGTATAAAGTTCCTCCAACTTATCCCATAGTTCTCTAGCAGATTCATGCTTTCCTACCTTTCTAATCACAGAATCACTCAAATTCAGAATAATAGAGGCATAAGCAAGTTCATCAAATTCTTCACGTCTGGCATTAGCCATAAAAACATCTTCTAAAGAAATAGCTTTAAAGCATTTTTGTTGAATTAAAATACTTTTCATTTTTTGTTGCCAGATTGAAAAATCACCTTTTCCATCAAAAGGAGCCACAGAATAAGCAGTCATAGAGGCCATTATCCAGAACACACAGCAGGATAAAAAATTACGATTGCGCAAATAAACGATACCAAAATTAACGTAAAGCAAGTAACGAAAACCTAGCAGTCCTCCCTCAACTACCCCAACCAGATCAGGAAGCACTAGCGGTTCCCGCAAGCTGGGTTTTTGTGTAGAGAGAGAGGTTAAACTAAATCGAAATATAAATCTAGATTTGGTATCGTTAAGACAATTCAAGTACGCAGCGGAATAAATAAACGAGAATTTAGCACACACAGATTGAATCACAGATTCAGCTAAATTAACAAAAATGGACACACAGATCCAACACTTAATGGACACACAGATCCAACAATTAATGGACACACAGATCCAGCAATTAATAAAACTGGACACACAGATCCAGAAACGCAACCCAAAAATAAACAGGAAAATTAAAACCAACCATAGGGGGTTCAGAATACAATACCTGAGCAAAACCCATGGTAGGGTTTTGTACGCCAGTTCAACGGGTACAACAATTTAATGCTCTGATACCACTGTTGGGTACCCGTTGAACTCAATAATTATTACAGACCAAATAATAAACATAAACTGTAATAAATTACAGATTAAATCCTATGGGAATAAGGGGTTAGGGAGTACAAGCAATTCTAAGAATAAAGCAGAAATAATAAAGATTACACAATATATTTATTATTTATGCTAACCCAGAAGATCTATCTATCAGATCTGAGGAGAATCCACGGCTCAGTTCACAGTTCCCACGAGCTACACACCGATCCCGGATGAGGCAGCCAACGATTCCGGTAACAAGCCCAAACACGCAGCAAAGATACTCACTCTCTCCTCACTCTTTTCTCAACCCAAACCCAGAACAGATCTTGGAGATATCCAAGATCTAAAACCCACGAAAGCCCCCGTTTTCTTTGTTCTCACACAGAAACACACTGAACTCACAAAGAACTCTCACAGATCACACAGATCCTTTAACCCACTCAAATCACGAAGAAAAATGGGAAAATTGAACAAGAAAAGGGGCTGTATCACTTAGCTATCCTCGTATCTCCCTCATCTCTCAAGGAGGGGTATAAATAAACCCGAATAGCAACAACATTAGCGACTTCTTCGCATCCGACTCTAGCAACGCCATATTCGGCGGCAAAGGCGGTGAGTTGTTGCAGAAAAAATCGAGAGAGAGAGAGAGGGAGAAGTGCAGCCGTTTTAGGGTTTGATATGGAGGAGAAATGGAAGAGAGATGGAGTATTTATGTGTCATATGGAGGGCTGAGATTACCTCTCAAAATTGACGGTCCAGATTAACTTACAACTTAAGCTGCTGGGCCAGCTTGGTGTTTGGGCTGCCTCCGGGGAATGGGCCACGAAATGAATTGAAGTGTTGGGCCAGTCTCAATATATGGACCATTTGGGCCCAACTTTTCCAACAGTAATTTTCAGATCTTAGACCAAACGGCGTTAAGGTTCAAAATCTGAAAACTAACAGCAAGGACCACATCGATATAAGTTTACAAGCGCAAGGGGCAAATCGATGCAATCAAGAGTAGAAGGGGATAAAGTGATAACGAGCCAAAGTACAAGGGGGAAAGTGCAATTTACCCTAAAATTTATATGTCAAAATTCCATATATATTCAGAGTCCAGAAAATCTAAAATGTCACCCCCACCCCACCTAGAAATTGAATCAAAATAATAACCAAATAAAATAAATTAAGCCGGCAAAAGAACAGCTAATCATTCAATCCCACTCCTCCAATATCTTTCTTGCAATCTTAAAACCATATCATGCTCTCCTCATTACATTCTTAATTTTTCTCTCTCTAAAAAAAAATACATTCTTGATTTCTGCTAATTAATCCTTCCTCATTCTTCCTAATCATGCAATAAAGAAAAAACAAAAAAAAAAGAGCCATCTTCTTCCATACACACAACAAAAAAGATCATGATAATCATGGTTTCAAATCCATGTACTTGGTTTCTCGGGCTACTCGCACTCTCCGTTTTGTCCACGTCAGCATTATCCGACGACACAGCGTACGCCAAATCCCTACTCAAGTTCAAACAATCACTAACCAATCCCACCACGCTGGATAACTGGATCGAGCCAGTCGACAAGCTCTGCTCGTGGAACGGAATCTTATGCACAAACGGCTCTTTCATGGGATTAAAGCTCGACGACATGGGATTAAGCGGGATAATCGACGTCGACTCTCTCTCCGAATTGCCTTTGCTGCGGCTAAGTGCGATGAACAACAACTTTTCGGGGCCGTTTCCGAGTGGCGTGAACAAGCTTGTGAAGCTAAGGGGTTTGTTCTTGGCTAATAATAGTTTTAGCGGCGCGATTTCGGACGATGCTTTTAAGGGGATGAAAGGTATGAGGAGAGTGGTGATCGGGTATAATCGTTTTACGGGGAATATTCCTTTGTCGTTGCTTGGTTTGCCGAAGCTTGTGGATTTGCAAATTCAGAATAATCGGTTTGGAGGGAGGATACCCGATTTTTGGCAGGCGGATTTGAGTGTCGACTTTTCGAATAATTTGCTCGAGGGTGTCGTACCTCCTACACTTGTTAATCAGAATGTTAGTTCATTTCTTGGTAAGTTTTTTTTTTGTGATTAATTTTGTTTGTTTTTTTCGGTTTCGGTTTCGGTTTAAGGATTTTTTTTTCTTCGTATGCTAGATGTTCTTGATAAATTACATGGAACTATTAGAACATATTTGATCATCTTCATATTATTATTATTATGTGAAATTAAAAAAAAATTAATGTCTTAGAAAAATATTTAGTATTACAAATTAAACCATGATATATGTAAAATAATTAGATATTGTTGTCTGATAATTGTTGATTAATTAATCTGATAGCTAACTTGTCTGCACGTTGCTCAAAGGTTTTGCTGTATCAGCTAATCCACAGTCAAACACTTAATTAAAAAAATAAGTACATTAAATATTATTTCTCTTGTTTAATTATGCATTTTGATGTTTTAAATTGAAGGCAAATTACAGCCACCTAAAGTATGTCCAAATTACGTAAAATCCCCTCATGTTTGTCTTATACGCCTTATCTTACAATGTAAAATTTACCTAATGAAAGATGAGTTTTTTCATAAAACAATACGTAGTTGAAGGATAGTATTGTAATTATCCAAACAATAGAGGGATTTTTTTTCGTAATTTGAGCTTATCTCAGGGTGTGACTGTAATTTACCCTTTTAATTATAATAATTACAAAAAGTTCTTGCAAATAATTTCTTCTTTTGATTATCTTATGATCAGGAAACAAGAACCTATGTGGCAAGCCATTAAATCCATGCAAGCCGAACAAATCGATCAAGAAGATCGCATTCGTCATCGCTTCCATCGTCGTTTTTTCACTCGCAGCCTTCACAATACTAATCTTCCTATGCCGTAAACGATCAAGGCCTCTAAAGTACCAAAAATCATTCGACAATCTCCAAATCGAATCTCCAACTTATTACAACAACAAAAGCAAAAACAAAAACAACAAGAAACTTATAACAACAACAACTAATAATAATAATAGTAATTACAAGAACATCAACATCGAAAACGGGAAACTCTACTTTGTGAGAAACGACAGAGAGAGATTCGAGCTGGAGGAGCTTTTGAGGGCATCGGCCGAAGTATTGGGAAGCGGAAGCTTCGGTTCTTCTTACAAGGCTTTGCTTCCGAGTGGATTTCCGTACGTTGTAAGAAGATTCCGAGAAATGAACAATGCCGGCAAAGAACAATTCTATGAGCACTTGACAAAGCTCGGGAGGATAAAGCACGTTAATTTGCTTCCGATTGTCGCTTTTTATTACACGAAAGAAGAGAAGCTTTTGATCACTGATTTCGTCGAAAATGGCAGCTTGGCTAGTCATCTACATGGTATGTTACATTTTTTTTTCCTTGTTTAATTTAATGATTAATTAATTGTACAATTAGGTCCGATTTAGTGTTTATTTAGGCCCGAAATAAGTAGCTCGATAAATATTGGGCCCGGCCTTATTATGATCTTATATATAAAAGCCTTAGTATTGATTGGGTAGTTGTGTAGTATACCCCGACTTTTTGTGGTTCAACCATACAATTTGGTTCATTAAGGCCTCGTTTGGATGCCACGTGCAATTAGTCGAGATAAGATAAAAACGAACTTATTAGGGCACAATTGTATGGTTGAATTAGATAGGGTACTTCGATGCACAATTTCTTAATAAGCCAATTAAGTTGATAAGAGCAAAAAGTTCTGGGCTTTTTTCGTATCGACCACAAATTTGTTTGGATTAACCAAATACCAAATAAGACGAGTTTATTGCATTTAGTACTCATGTGTTATCTGATTTAGAATATTAACTTTTAGGGTAAACTACGAAAACCCCCTGAACATATGCTAAATAACGAAAAATATCTCCACCTATTCGTAATTACCAAAAATCTCTGAGGTTTGTTTCCGTTTTATACCAACCACTTACAATGTGATTTTTTCACAGATTTTTTTTTAATTACAGGGAATAGACTTTACACAATTTTAGATATTTTCTTTTATTTCTCACCTATTTAACAGAAGGTATAATAGATTGTACATATTTTATGTTAAAAAAACTCGACCAACAGTTAATCAGAGGGGAATTATTGTGGGAGTGTTTTTCATTATTTAGCCTAAGTTCACGGGTTTTTTTCGTAATTTAACGTAATTTTAAATAATTATTTATTAAACAGGCAAAAGAAGCCCAAACCAACCACCACTGGGTTGGCCCACAAGACTAAAAATAATCAAAGGAGTAGCAAGAGGATTAGCCCATCTCTACAAGGAATTCCCCAATTTACCCCTCCCACACGGCCACCTCAAATCCTCCAACGTCCTCCTCGACGGCGCGTACACCCCACTCCTCTCCGACTACGCGCTATCCCCCTTAATCAGCAAGGACCACGCTCACCAGTTCATGGTGGCTCACAAATCGCCCGAGTCGGCTCAGAACGACCGCGTTTCTCGGAAGACCGACGTCTGGAGTCTCGGGATACTGATACTCGAGCTGATCACCGGCAGGTTCCCGGCGAACTACCTGAAGCGGGGGAGGGGGCCGAGCGCCGACCTGGCGAACTGGGTCAACTCGGTGGTGGGGGAGGAGTTGAGCGGCGAGGTGTTCGATAAGGAGATGAGGCTGTCGAGGAATGGCGAAGGTGAGATGGTGAGGCTTCTGAGGATCGGTATGTGCTGCTGTGAGTGGAATGTCGACAAGCGGTGGGATTTTGCGTCGGCGTTCGAGAAGATCGAGGAATTGAATCACATGGCTGATTTCGACGACGACGACGACGATGATGATGAATTTTCATCTTCCTATGGTGACGATGAGTTTCCATTGTATAATAAAGCATGATTTATTTATTTTTATTATTATTTGAGAAGGATTGTATATTTTGTTTTATGAATTTTTTGGACACTTCAAAAGAAAAAGGTTATATTGTATTGTTGTTTTAATGAAAGTTTTTTTTTTTTCTTGTACAACTGAGAAATGATGTATTGTAGGGTTGTAGCAGGTTAATTAGATATGTTACGTATTGTTATTTATATTGGGTGAATTTTAATCGTAGATCTATATATAATTACACACACTCGTATATGTATGTAACACATCGAGTAGATCTTTATTATTTATAAACACACACCCACATTAGTGTGTGTAAATTTAAAATCTACTCGGTGTAATCTTCATCGGGTGTAGCATAAAAATATCGTGTGTGTGTGTGTGAAGATGTGGTTATTTAATCAAATTTACGGTTAAAATTCACACAGTGTAAATAACCAAGTGTATCGTAGCATGCAACTCTTCTTGTAAGTTCAATGAAAACGAAAGAAAAAATATCATAAATAAATAAATAAATAAATAAAAATGTATTATTCCTATGATACACTTGCATGGTTATTTAGGGCAATATTGTAATATCACTGTAGACATCGAAATTTTGAGATAAATTACTAATTAATAACCAAAATAAATCGGTTATTAATTTAGGTCTCAAATTAAAGTCCATAATATATTTGGGCTTTAAAATGTCTGGCCCACTATGCAAGTCGAGAAACCCTAACCCTAGCTTGTGCCTATAAAAGAAGATCTTTGGTGCATCAAAAAAACCAGACTCACACAGACACTTATCGAGCTCTCAAGCTCACGTCTCGAGCCTCCGCCTCGAATTCATAACATATTTGAATTCGAGGTGTTCGTGATAGGAAATCATATGTTCGATTCAAGAACAAGCTTTTAAGCCCTTGAATCAAAATTAGAATAGGAGAGAAGAATCAGGGGAATTACGGAGATTGTAATCCACATCGTTTTGATTAATAAATTATTTGTTCCCTATTTTCTTGTCTTGTATTTATGTTTTGCAGACTCGAAAAATTTGTGGTTTACAAATTGGCACGCCCGGTGGGACAATCTTCGCCCCTCATCTCTTCCTCCTATGTCGAAGTCGAGCTCTCAAGAAGAACCAGGTCTTCCTTGTAGAGTTGTTGATCTTACCGATGGTCAAATCCTAGACTTGGGGGCAAGTTCAGCGACAATAATTGGTCAAAATCATTCAGATTCGTTAAATCCAATATCATTTCAAATTGTTGCCAATTGCCCATTGACCGAAAAAAAAAAAAAAAAAAAATTAAAGATTTGCTGCAAGCACTGATATTCGTTACAATTGGAAGAGACTTGCAAAAATTTTTTGGCAGGCCATGGATGGAAAGAATGCCAAAAAAAACAATCCAATTTTATGGCAACTAAAGAAAGGTGGCAGATCCAATCTTTTCCAATCGGAACCAAAGAAACAAGCGAAATTGGGAGAGACAACACAGCAATGGTACCGCGGTTGCTGTCAACATTTCTTTCCACTGACATCGAATCAAAGAGGCCGACCGGAAACGCCATCGCCACGCAAAGTAGTCGACGGTGTAATCTCATGTTCCGGCCGCCGCAAATCGTTGGCCGCTCAGATCCGCCACCACAACAGTGCCGCCGACCGGAAACGCCATCCCACCCAAATCAGTCGACGATGTTATCTCATGTTCCCACCGCCGCAAACCGCTGGCCTCTTAAATCCATCACCTTAAATTCACGTCCACGAAGCGCTGGCCCTCCTCGCTTTGCCGCCTAAATCAGCTGCCGGGGTTGTCACCTAATCCCGCCGCTCCAAACCACTCTGAGTTAAATCGCCACCTCAAGCACGCCGCTGAACTAGCTGAAGAGCCACAAAATGGATGCTTCGGATCGACAGTCATGAGATGCGGGTAGATGAGAGTTAGAGGAATGAACGGCAAAAGTCTTGGCTGATGGCGGCGAGAGTCTGAATGTTTAAGGGATGGGTGAAGCCGGTGAAGGAGATACGGACGATCCCCCAAATTGTGGGATAAAACTCAAATTGAAATTCGGTCCTTGACGACTTTTCAATTAAGTCCCTGAAGTTGAAACAAGTTAGTAATTAAACCCAAAATGGAAGAATGGGGTTCAAGAAAAAAAAAAAAAAAAGAGTGGAAAATAGATTCGAGTACTTCAAGTCTCGTCTCTCATTTGACATGTTCTTCGTCGAGACTAGAAGTGGGGGCATTTGTAGACATCGAAATTTTGAGATAAATTACTAATTAATAACCAAAATAAATAGGTTATTAATTTAGGTCTCAAATTAAAGTCCATAATATATTTGGGCTTTAAAATGTCTGGCCCACTATGCAAGTCGAGAAACCCTAACCCTAGCTTGTGCCTATAAAAGAAGATCTTTGGTGCATCAAAAAAACCAGACTCACACAGACACTTATCGAGCTCTCATGCTCACGTCTCGAGCCTCCGCCTCGAATTCATAACATATTTGAATTCGAGGTGTTCGTGATAGGAAATCATATGTTCGATTCAAGAACAAGCTTTTAAGCCCTTGAATCAAAATTAGAATAGGAGAGAAGAATCAGGGGAATTACGGAGATTGTAATCCACATCGTTTTGATTAATAAATTATTTGTTCCCTATTTTCTTGTCTTGTATTTATGTTTTGCAGACTCGAAAAATTTGTGGTTTACAATCACAAATAAATAAAAAAAATAAATAAATTTAGGACCGCGGATTAAAAAGGAGTGGTGATGAATGGATATAACATAACTCTTTGTATGAAGAAGAAAGTCTTCTTCTCTGCTGAAAAAAATAAAAGGCAGCTAAATTAAATGGCACTTCCTATGAACAACACAGTACCTATTTTTTCTTGTAATAATCAGACATTTCAATTTAATCCACCACCTAGGATTAATTATGTCACACCTTTGAGTTGCACCTCACTTCAACAGCAGGTTTGGATAATATTATTATTTATTATTGTTATTATTATTAATACATTATTTATTTGTTTATTTGTTGAAAAGGTGGATTGTGAGATTGTTTGTGAGGGTTGCAGTGGGAGAGGTTGGTTGGTTTGTGATTTTTGTAAAGGGGAAAAGACTAATGTTAGAGCAGACAACAACAGAATTTACCGCCGTTGCCCTTCTTGTAGAGCTGTAAGTACTTCTTAATTAATTAATCACCCCTTATTTTAAATAATTAAATATAGTGTTGTTTGAATTTCATGCCCCTCACATTGTTGTCATATTAATCTTTATACTATCCTACACCATATAAAATACACTGGTCAGATTTTTACAATTTATATACACACACACACACATTGATGTGTGTAGATCAACGATAATATTGCCCTGTTCATTTATGTTTCTCGTGCTATCTCTCATTTTTAGAGTTTAATTTACCCTTCATTATTTATGAGAATTTATGTGAAAGAAAGAATTATTTAGGGTAAATACAATACCATCCTTTAAGGTAAAGTCTATTTATGAAAAAAAAAACCTCATTATTTGAAGAATTACATTCACCCCCTGAAGATTGTAAGTTCCTTACATCCAACCTCCTGTATAAGGGTATTAATGTAAGAAATTTGAAAATTGCCGGAGGATGAATGTAAATATAAAAAAAAAAGAGGGATTTTTTCGTAAACATACCTTATCTTTAGTAGGGGAGTTATAATTTACCCAATTATTTAATACCTTTCTTGATACTTGTGAAGGGTGGTTTTGGATTTATGGGTAAAAATGGTTGAAATTGTATAATTAGTGTGCATTTAGAATATTATTTCTCATAAGAGTAAAAAGCGTGTTTTGTTTTGGCAGACTGGAAGCGTGTTATGTTCAAAGTGCAAAGTTTACAAATGTGTTACATTTCCAGATGACAATGATGGAGAGGAGTTAAATTTTATTTGAGCCATATACTTTAATATTGATTTGATTTTCTCTATTTAAATGTTAATATAATTATTTGTTCGTTTCGTGCTTGTTTGATTTCTTGATTTTTCGGGGCAAAGAAAATCATCGATGATTCCGAGGTGCATAGGCTTATACATCCGAATTGTAAGGATATTTTTCTCTTAAGAAGAAAAAAAAACTGATGAATTTTATGGCTTTATGAGATCCTATATCTGGTGCATGAAATAAATTATGGGGGTTTGATACTGTATATCTACATAAAGAATTACTCAGTAAGCACACATACATATATATTAATTAATAGCGTAAAAGTATATGATATATTTCATCAAATGTAGCTTCTACAAAAACGACTGTTATCGTATTCACCTAACTTTTATCATATTGCCAAATGCCAATGACTATAGGCCCAATCGAAAAAGTTTCGTTGGGCTTTTGTGAGATCCACAATTCCAATAGTTTGACACCGGAATTGGTATTTTTTTTTTCTCAATTATGTATTTTTCGAAATCAATATTTTGGTAGGAAAAAAAATGAAAAATAAGGTTATGTCCGTTTGTTTGAGAAAAGATGATTTACACTGTAACAACCAAATTATGTTTAAAGATCTTGGACGGAATGTATTTTGAAAAAAAAATATTGAAAAAATAAAGTGATGTTTGTTTGTTTATGTTCTAACGACGACGTTTGTAATTGTATCAATCTAATCATATGCGAATTAAGGAGACATAAACTTTAACAGTTTAACTTCGTTTTCCCAAAAAAAGTTTTAAGTCCAAATTGAAAAGCTTAACAAACAAAATTTTACTTTCGGAAAACAATTGGAAGAATTTCAAAATGGGGCCAAATAAAGCATGTGATGTGATTAATAAGATATTATCGTAATAAGATATATATAATTTATTTGAGAATGAAAATGAAAATTTACAAAATTGAAAATTGAGGTGGAAAGAGGAGTCACTTTTACATACCAAAATTAGGTATTGTGTATTCCACATTTATCTCATATCACTAATTAATTGTAATTAATTATTTCGATCACAAATTGTGTGGTTGTGAATTGCACTAAAAAGTATATCTTTTTGGGGAAATTAAAGAAAGGGAGATTAGTGGGTTGCCAGTTGCCACCTCTTAACAAATATTCCATGATATAAACATTATTAACTCAAACAATTTTTAGTCCTAAAACTATATATTCACCAAAAATGGAATTTTCCCGTGTCCGTTTTCCCGTAATCGGTTGTGTCAGCTTTTTTGTGTCCGTGCTGCATAGTCTATAGAGGACCACACGCTATGATGTATTCATGTAATCTAAAATACAAGTTTATTTATTTATTGGCGAAATATGTTCTTCTAATAACTCGAAAATCAACAAAATATTATTGTGCACTATTTAAAAAAAAAAGTTACAATAAGACAAATCAAATTGTATATGAACACAAAATCATATTAAAGTGAAGAGACAAAGACTTGTCCAAAAAGAGAAAATCCTAAATATAACTCACAAAGAGGAGGGGCCACAATGATTTAAATTCTAAGTTATCATTTGATGGTAAAATAAACAATGATTAACTAAATCATTAGGTTTCATTTGATACCCTTGAATAAATAAATGATTAAATTAATATATTACAAAAATTATAATTCAAACAATGGCTAAAACTTAAAAGGACATATAACAAAATAGGCATTTGTCAAAAATAAAACGACTATAGAAGGGATTGTGTGTTAGACTTCCTCTAGCTAGTTCAATTATACGACTGCGTTCTCGTAAGATTGCGTAATTTTATCTTGTTTCGAACTCTATATTAGTTGTCGATAAAGTTTTTATTATATGTCTAATGGAAACTAAGAAAACAAGTTAAACACACGCATATGGCACTTATCTATATTATCATATTATTTTTGTGGTGGAAACTCTAAAGTTTGGGGCCAAAAATTAGGTCATAAACTCACACATAACGCATATTTTTCGTGTTGGCAAATTTTAGAGAGATAAAGTTTTTTTAGTTGTGTGTGTTCCGTAAATTTAGCATTTCAGATAGGGGTGAGCAAAAAAACCGAAAAACCGAGCCGATATGTACCGTCCCGACTTAAAACCGCATACACGGTAATTTTTTTTTGAAAAACCGTAAATATCGGTTTGTGTATGGAGAATTTAAAAATTACCGAACCGATTTCCCGAACCGAACCGATTTATACAAAATGATGTATTTTTTATATATATTATAAGTACTTACCCTAGCGTGCCTCTATCTTTCGAGCGCCTCCATGTGACATCGTTTTCTATTAATTAATTTTGGTTGTGACGTGTTTTTTATTAGTTAATTTTCGGTTGTTATTTGTTAATTTTCTCAAATAAATATAATGAAAGTCCAAATATATGGGTTTTATGCCGAACCGGGTCGAACAAATAGACGAAATCGAAACCGAAAATAAACCGAATTGATACTGAAACCGTTAACCGAAAACCGAAAAACCGATTCACACCGAACCGAAAAAAACCGACATATTCGGTTTTTAAAATATGAGAAACCGATATTATCGGTCCGCGTTTGATTTATTGGAAAACCCGAGCTGTACCGACCCGTGCACACCCCTAATTTCAGATTCTCAAAATACCTCATATTGCAAACCGAAACAACAATAAAATTGTATGCACGTGTGTGTGTGAATCTTTAGGTTTAATTTTGTTATCCACATTGAATATACTTTTACATATATCTCAAGTAATGAAAAGTTGCATGTGTTAGTTACGGCTGCAGGGTATTTCTATACTACAGTCTACATCCAGTGAAAGTTACACTGGATGATTTTTTACTGTCGATTTACACACACCAATGCGGGTATGTGTTTGTGTTTGTGTGTATATAAGTTGTAAAGATCCACCCGTTAAATTTTATCCGATGTAACATAGTATAAACCTTCGAATGCAAGTCTTGAATATTAATTAGGCAGAGTATTGTGGCCAGTCAGAAAATCACTAGCTGACAATTCCTCATGCACACTAAATATGCACTACCAAGATTTCAAGATTGTCAAATCACCCTTTTCCCACTGCACCCCCATACATCAAATAAACTTATAGTTAAGTCAAAATTAATTATAGATAATGCTTGATTGCATAATTAATTCAGTACTTATATAATTAGTTAATTATCATGTGTGTGTATATATATATATAGAAGTCCAATAATTAATAAGATATATTATCTTGGAATAAATATGATTAATTATTATTATTTTATAATAAATATGAACTAGTGGAGGTTTCCTTTTGGTTTTGGCTAATTTAATTTGCTGCAACAACTTATGTATATTGCATCCAAATAAGTCCATCTTCATCATCTTTCTTGCCAAACACGCACACACACACACACACATACATACGTACACGCACGCACAATTGTATATATATATGGCTCAACAAAAGCTATAGCTAACAAGAAACTGAGAGAGAGATCTAGAGAGAGAGAGAGAGAGTAGAACAAACACGCACCTAGTCAAGAACACGCAGAAACACACATACAATAGTTTGTGTGTGTCTGTGTGTAGAGAGAGAGAGAGAGAGAGAGAGAGAGAGAGAGAGAGAGAGAGAGAGGGAGAGAGAGAGAGAGAGAGAGAGAGAGAGAGAGAGAGAGAGAGAGAGAGAGAGAGAGAGAGAGAGAGAGAGAGAGAGAGAGAGAGAGAGAGAGAGAGAGAGAGAGAGAGAGAGAGAGAGAGAGAGAGAGAGAGAGATGGGGGAATGGAGAAAATGTTATCTAGATGTGATACTGGTGCCGTTGGGATTGATGATGAGCATGGGATACCACATTTGGCTATGGAATAGGGTTAGAACTCAGCCCTTCACCACTGTCATTGGTACTAATTCCCATGGCCGCCGCTTTTGGGTCTCCGCCATCATCAAGGTATATATAATACCCCTCTCTCTCTCTCTCCCTCTCTCTCTCTATCTCTATTTATTATGTTATTTCAATTCTTCTTTTCTGAATGTATTGATTTTCTTCTTCGTTTCAATTTACGAGAAACTCTGTTTTTCAAAAAATTGAATACTGGAACGTGGCGAAACGCGTAAATAATAAAAATATAAAGGTGCATTCATGATTTATTTAAATATTATAATATTTAATATCCTTCCATAAATTATATTCGGGGCATATAAATTTATTTTAGTATGAAATTAACATCTGCAAATTAAAAATATTAAAAATGAGACATAATATTTAAGATTTTCTTTAAGCGTACGCAATTCAGAGTTGTTACTTAAAATGAAATTTGGATTTATTTTGTGTTGAAACGCAATTCCAATTTTTTATTATTATCAGAAACATCCCCGAAACTTTTAAATATTTATAAAACAGCCCCTAAATGTGTTTGAAGCTTGAAACCGCCTGTGAGTTGAAGTTTCCGTGCATCATATACCAACATTAATGAACAAGTTATAATTACTATTAAGTACACAAGAGTATTTCAATTTAAATATTTGTCACATAATTGTATGTATAATGAAAATGTGAAATTAAAAAAATATATACATATGATAGAAGTTGTGTCACAATTGATCAATCATGTTCATTATTCCTATCACTCTAATGCATCTTAAGTTGTACACGCTAAAGACTTTAAAGCTTTTTTCCTTTAGTACAAGTGCCTAACTAATAATTAAGGTATGAGAGAGATACATTAGAGCCCTTGTGGGACAAAAATTTGCAACTAAATTACTAGTACATCTTAAGTACCCCCTCTTTAATTCCACGTTTTATTATTCACTTTGGACTAATGCACACGTATTAAAAGAAGTAATAAACGTGCAGGGAAATCATAATAAAATGATTAAAAGAACCCTCTCATTAGTTGTTTCATTATTGATTATCTTAAGATGAGTAAGGTCAAATTTGAGAAAAATGTAATAAATGCTTTATTGAAATTCTAAAGTGACACAAATTTATAATTTATAATTTATAAAGAGAGAGTAATTAAATAAATACAATTTTTTATAATTTAACTACAATGTATCTATTGTGTAGGTAGAATAGAGTGATTAAAATTTATGTTCCTCTAATTTTTAACAAAAAGGGTCCATAGCTCAGTGGTAGAGCATTTGACTGCAGATCAAGAGGTCACCGGTTCGAACCCGGTTGGGCCCTTTAGTTTATTTTTTTTTATGAACTTTTAATTTATTTTTTGTTAAATTTTAATTATTGATTATAACAAATTAAAAACCAACTATATTAGTTGGATTTTGGTCAAGTGAACTTATTTTTTGTTAAAATTTGAATTAATTGATTATAACAAATTAAATAAATTATTTAATCAAGACAACAAATTCGATATTAATTAAAAAAAAAAATGAATGCAGGATAATGAGAAGAAAAACATCCTGGCCGTCCAAACGCTCCGGAACACGATCATGGGGTCAACGCTGATGGCGACGACTTCAATCCTCCTCTGCTCCGGCCTAGCCGCCGTCATCAGCAGCACCTACAGCATCAAGAAGCCACTGAACGACGCCGTCTACGGCGCCCACGGCGAGTTCATGGTGGCGCTGAAGTACGTCACCCTCCTCGTCCTCTTCCTCTTCTCCTTCGTCTGCCACTCCCTCTCCATTAGGTTCATCAACCAGGTCAACTTCCTAATCAACTGTCCGCCGACGGAGACCCCGATCGGAAGCGGCGGCGTGACGGCGGAGTACGTGGCGGAGCTTCTGGAGAGGGGATTCGCGCTGAACACGGCGGGGAACAGGTTGTTCTACAGCGCGGTGCCGATCCTGCTGTGGATATTCGGGCCGGTGCTGGTTTTCCTTTGTTCCGGGACGATGGTTTCTGTGCTTTATAATTTGGATCTGGTTTTAATTCCCGATAAATTAGGGAAACATTCGGGAGGTGAGATTCGTGGGAATGGGAATTGTACTCACTGTTTATCAGTGTAACGGAGACAAATAATATTCAATTCTTCATTAAAATAAATAAGATAATAATCATTCAAAAATTACTCTTGGAGTTTTATGATGTTTTGGTACGAGTAAGGTAATTAGATACTACACGTGGTTATTTACATAAGATGAATTTAAATCATAAATCTACACCTAATTACGCACACATATTCGTTCATGTATATGATTGTTTAGTGAGTGATTATTATAATCAGGTGTAACATCTAAACTCGTGTGTAACATAAAGTAAAATAAGTAAATATGTTAAAAGGAATTATTGATTTAAACGAGTATTGACATAAAATTTAACTTTTATGTAAACAAGAATACAAGACTATAATTTGAAATAAAGTTAATGGGGCCAGTCTCGCTAATCGATTTCTTGGAGAATCTATCGTCTAAAATTTGGTGTATTTGTGTCAAATTTTCATGAACTTGAACTAAAATTGTGTAAAATGGGCAAATTAATATAGATTTGGTGGTTCAAGTAGACTAACTATGAGGGTGTTCAACTGAGCTTATAAGCGGTTAAAAATAGTTTATAAAAATTTAGAAAATATCTTTTTAGAAAAGTACCTATTCCTCGCATTTTTATTTAAAATCTTATAATGAGTACAAATAACTTATAAATTGCATTATCGAAACACTTTAAAAGTTGTTACGAGCTTATCAGTTGTTTAAAATAAGTTAAGCCAAACATCCTCTTAATATGTGTAACTATTTTGCAATTCGAATTGCACCCTATTCAATTAGAGCAACCAATCACAACACACAGATTAATTATGCAAAACACAAAATATTCCAGCAGGTACAAAAGTCTAATCCAAGATATAAAAATACACACAACTTGAAAATAAAATAAAAACAGCACACAGATAGATAATATCCAATTAGACACCAGAACAAGAAAAAGCTATTTCACTTAGATACTGGAGCAACATTAGATTCCCAAGTCCAAATCTCAGGCACAAGACCAACCGAGTCAGCATTTCCGAGTCCAACGGTTGACTCCGAAATCCCGTTATACGGAGAATTCTCCTCCCCGTGAGCTGCTATTGTTGGAGATACATTACGGTCGATGCGGTTGATGTTGTTAATCATGTAGTCTTGAGGGGTATTCAGGTAATTTTGCAGTAGATGGCTCAAGCTCGAGGTCAACGAGCCTCGTGCAACCATGTCTTCTGCTAGTTTCACCTGAATAGAACAGCAATACAAGTTCGATATTTAGAATTATTTTTTTTTTTTTTTTTTGCATAACTTTCTTATATAGTAGTAGTAACCACCTTTGCTCTTAGAGCTTCAACATCAGATCTGAGAACTCGATTATTTGTCGTGGAATCTTTGAATTGCTGAGTGGCATCTGCCAGCTGTTTGAACAGTGTTGAATTCTCGCCTCGTAATTGGTCCACCTGTAAAAAAAACACGAATTCAAACAATTTAATGCTATTTCATTTGTTAGCAACTATCGGAGTTTACGGCATTTCGTACCTATGTGTTATATCGAATAACTAAAAAACTTCCCGTGTTATTAATATTAGCAAGAAAACCCCATATAATGTATTTTTTTAGCACATTACCCCCTAAAAACAATGAATCATAAGGATGTTTTTGCTAATAAAATAACATCGAAGTATTTCTTTAGCAATTAGAGAAAACACAGGGGTGCCGAATGCAATAAAACCGCAACTATCAACTACAAAGAGGAAACCTGTTGTTCAAGTTCTTCTAAATGAGCTTGCTTTCTTCTTCTCGAGCGACGAGCCGATTCCCTATTAGAAACCATCCTGAAAATCACACTATCTATGTCAGCTTTTTTCTTTTTCTATTTCTTTTTCTTTTTGAAAATTTATATATAAATGTACCGTTTGATTTTCCTGATATCCATAGGATTGGTGCCTTGCTCACAAGAACCAGCTTCAATCTCTAAGTCATCATCGTCAGATTGTTCGTGCGAAGAACCACTGCTAGCTCCAACTGTTTGATTACCTATGCCCTTTGAAGTATAGCCTGAAGTTGGGCTATCAACTGGAAAACGAGAAGCTATTTCATTTCTCGAGTAATAAAGAATCGAGCATGCAACAATCAATAAAAGGATTTTTTTTAAAGGTGGGGGAGGTAGATGCATTTCATTGACTTACCACAGATTGAAGATTGGGACTCAATCGGCACTGAAACGTTGGACTGGTTAGGATAATGATTCCGAAACCAAGACATATTATCTGCCATTGAATTAGGACCTGCCAATCCTTTTTGAATTTCCTGAAAAAAAATTCAGAGCAAGCTACATCATAAGCAAGTTCTTAATGAAATCATTAGATTTATCATTAAACAGTCAAAATAACCGGTAAAACATCGTCTGCAAGCAAAGTTCGGCGAACAAGAAAAATAAATTTTTTTAGAGTTAAAAATTACAATGTTTCAACCTCTGCAAACGAGTTATCGAGCCCAATTTCCCAGGTTTCCAAACCAATTCCTCAAATCCCGAAATTATTCGTGAAGTTCTTATTTATTTTCTCAGTTTTTGACTTGCAAAGTGGTGCTCCTAAATCCAAATACTTAGTAATCTAGTGCAATTTCTTTTCGTACTACAAAAGGCGAATTATTAGAGCATATGGCTTATAGATAAGGAATATATAAATTAAAAATTAAGAAAAGCAATATGAATATGTTGGAGATATACAAATGATTACATATTTTAAACAAAAGCTTGACTCGAGTTTTTGTCATCTTTCTTGATGCACACCGACATTGCATACAATAACAATCACACCTTTGGTCTGGTGGTATGGCCCGCTGGATTACGTGAGAGATTACAAATTCAAATATTATATACGAGTGTTGTGTGTGTGAATTTAAAAATCCCAATAGTACATATAGAATTAGATTCTTTAGTGTGCTAACTTTATTTTATACTAGCATGACCAAACTCCTAACAAGAGATATGATATTAAAAAAGAGTGGTTCATAATTCTTGCAAGACTCAATATAAAAAAGAAAGGCCCGACTAGAAATCCAAATACAAAAATAACTCATTGTTTGGAAATCACCACAAAGACGAAAAAGGGATCGATGATCATCTTTCAACATGTTTTTATTTTATTTTTAAAAAAATGTGGAAATTCAAGATATATATATATATATATATATATTTATAGATGCATTTTATACAACTTTCCGTCATTCTGATGTGTAGCTTGCGTGGACACGACGAGTAAAAGTAATTGCTTTTTCAATGGCCAAACTATAAGCAAACATTGGTAAAGCATATACTTTGATAAAGCTAAGTTTATAACTTTAATATATTTTTCTTTCACCATAAAAGAACAAAATATGCACTTCACTTTCAAAGTGATGTGGTACATTATCATATATCATTTTTTCTCGAAAATCCAGAATATCGAAATGTACATTCATCCATCCACATACAGTTGCAGAGTCGGCCACCCGACCGCACAATTTATCAAATAAATTCAATAAAGTAGCCAGAGAAAAATCGGAAAAAAATGTTTGTATTTTTTTTGACAACAAGTGCATGATTGATAATTTGAATATGAAATCTCAATTTTCTACTTTTTGCATTAATTTTTTATTATTAATTCATTTACTGCAAGGGCAGTAATAATAATTAAATTAAATTAAATTTGCTCCATAAAGAAACTACAAACAATATCCTCCTACGCTTAGCCTAATCAGTAGCACTAACTCATACTTTAATTAGCCCCCATAAATGCATCAAAGCTAAACCCTAATTTATCCTTCAAAATGAGAATTAAAATAAAATTATGACAAATTAACAAAAAAATAAAATCCAGGCAACGACGAATTAACTATACACACAGATATAAATATGATCCTAATTATTTATTTATTTTTTGAAAAATGAAACTGACCTGGGTTTTGAAAGGAAAAGGCGCGTGATCGGCATTCTCCACGGCGAAGAAACTGTGATTGTAAGAATCAGAGCCGCCAAATATGTCAGCCTTGTGATGAATTTTCCGGTCATCCTCCGACGCAAAAAGCTCCTGAAGAGCCAATTCCGAAGGGCTTCTCTTCATATCGCCGCCGCCGCCGCCGCAGCCGAAGATTGAACTGTTCTTAAAAATCGCTTTCTTATTATCCATTTGCTGATGTTTGATTTTTTATTTTTTTTTTATGTTCAACACTGAAGAAGAAATGATCGATCACCCCAAGTGTGTGCGTGTGTGTGAGAGAGAAAGAGGAGAGAGAGAGAGAAAAGGGGAAGAAATGAGTGGGGGGGTTTGATGTTTATAGAGAGAGAAAGAGGAGAGAGAGAGAGAGAGAGCGCATCAGCAAAAACACACACACACACACAAAAGGGTAGGTGAAGTGGGAATGGAGAAGAAGCCAAAGTGGCTTTCTGATGAATGAAAAAGCTAAGAATCATTGCATGCAAGTCACACTCACATGTACTTCATTCTTCTCTCATTTTACGTTTTTACCCTTGGAACCAAATTTAAATTGCAATTTGCATCACATTAAATAAAAGCTTATATTAAATAGGAAAAAGCTTTATTTTTTTAAGGATGTTTCAAGAAATTTATTTTTGAAATAAAATCAATCATGATTAGGGGCGGAATTTGGAACAATTATTTCGAATTCCACGGACTTCACTTTGAAGGTTTTCGATTCCGAAACAATATTTTTCATTACGAATCATGAAACAATACGTGTACAGTTGAACCTCTATAAATTAATACAGTCGAGACTAGCAAATTTCTATTACTTTAGCGAAATATTTACATTATCGAACTCATTATTATTTCAGCGATGTTATTAATTTATCGAAACTCTACTGTATATATTCATATCATATTTCCAGTGCAATTTTAATTTTCAAAACTAACTCAAAAAAAAAAAATCGCAAAAAGTTCGAAATACAAGCTATAGCATCGATATTATTGTATACTTCATAATATATGTGAAACAAAGAATATAATTTCTGATTTTTGTCGATTTGGATCCGAAAATATTCAGTTGTGAAACAAGTTTTCATACCAATATTTGAAATTCCGATTTCCATTTTTCTTTTTCTTAAATCTTCTTGAATGAAATTGAAATTAATTTTTCAATTAAAAAAATAAAAAAAGTTTTAAACATATATAATATGATTCCATTGGCAAAGTAGTAAATATGAGAACACATGGGGCTATTAATTAATGAAGTGGGGACTTCAAGATGGGATACTGATTTGGAGATGCACCGACCTTCAAAAGTTTAACCAAATAATTTATACATTGTCACAATCAACTTTTCTTTGTTTTATTTTGTTTTTGTTTTATCTTTTCTTATTTCTGCATATGAAATAAATGAAAAGAGTGATCTCAAATCCACTTTCTTTGGTAAATGATGGTTAATGACACAATTGCCCCCGCCCAACTTCATGTATGTGCGAGTGTTTTTTTTTTCCTTCTATACGTCCGATGAAATACATCCGTCGATCTTGAACAATTGATCGACACGTAATAATGCACACATCCATGTATATATGTCAGGTGTAGCATCTTATAAATCGACCAGCATATTTGTTGTGAAATTTGATTCCAATGATTTGGTTGACAAAATTCAAATTAACTCCATTTTGATATATAAAACCTGAAGTTCACAATTTAATGATGCTATCTAATATTTTTTAGGTAGTTGGCTATTGAGTAAGAAAATATATATATAATGTTATCCATGAAATGCTATAAATTAGTATACGAGTATTATTGTTTAGAGATGTTATTGGAAAATCACATTTAAGTTTTAACATCATATTTTATTGGAAGATATACATATATATATATATATATATGGTTGGCTGCCTAGTGTTTTTATTTCTTCTCTGGGTTTGGGCTGTTGTTGCCTATTGGGCCAATACCCTCAGCCCAATATGCAATTAATTTGTAAAATGGGATGCTTTTGTAATAAACTAATAATTCAATAATAAACATCACAAGTCTCTTGATAAACTAATTCACCAACCATCTGCTGCATAATATATCAATAAATTGCAGTCATTTTACAATACATTTTTTACACACTAGACATACATATACATATCTATATATAAGAGAGAGAGAAAGAGAGGGAGGGAGGGAAAACTTTGCATACTGCACGGAACTTTTTACTCACTGCACATCCCAATGGCAAGCTGAAATCAAACCTGTCAAAACAAACATAACTATGAGTCGATGAATTAACCGAAAGAAGCAAGATTTCCCGATGAATAGAACAAGGAAATGAATTGTTTGTTATTTCCCTATTGGCTCATGAATTCTCAGAAAAACTAAAGGTTGCATTTCGATCGGAAGATTTAAGGAAGTTTTTTTTTTTATTCACAATAACAGATTCATAAAACTTGTTTCGACTGATTCATACGATATTGGATTTCAAGTCTTTAGCTCTCGGTTTAAGCTAATTTTTTTCAGCCATTGGGGGGGTGGATTTCAAATCCGTCTCATCCGGAGTTCGTTCGAAACACATTCCAGCAAAAGATATTTATGTGAATCCGAAATGTGGCAAACTAGAATGTAATGATAAAGATATGGATAACTTTAGGACAAGATCTGAAGTTCTTGCAAAACCATTCTCTTTAACCCCAACCGAGAACCCAACATCACCGTGACATTCTAAAGTCGCTACCACGGCTTAGTACAGTAACTAAAAAAGTAATATGCAGAGGGACATTTTTCTTTATTAGGTTACGCTTTTACTCATACGGATCTCAAATACAAGACTATTTGTTACAAAAAAAATATTTTAAATGTAAATCGACTGAAAACGGACAAAAGGGCAATTCGGGTATTTCATAAGAGTGCACGGGTAAAGTGCTACGGAATAAAGAGATAAAATGATAAATATATTAATAGGCGCAGATAGGGATAACATGCAATTAATCATAGATTTCGATGGAAGGAGAAGTTGAACAGTATAATACTTGAAAGCTGAGGGCTTTGAGGAATTACCACTTTGGCCTTTCAAGATTCAACGGGATGAGTTACGGGTAGGTATATTGGACATCAAGATTGTTCCCATGTCACTACTCACTGAGTACAAGATTTATCGGACACTTCGATCCATGCAGTTATGCTCTTTCTCTGAAAATGTTCGTGCAGCTCTGTTTTTTAAAATAGCATAAATAAATAATAAAATCAAAAGGAAAAGGAAAAGAAGATTCTACTTCATAGAGACGGGAGGCCTCGTACGGGACTGTTGATAGGATGGATAATATTGATTGAATTTGATACACTTACGTTATCCATTATGTACGAGATTTATGATTATACAATCCTAGTATTGTGTAATATCTTTCATAGGATTGTGTAATAATTGGGGTTGAGGTTGGACTCGATTCTACCCAATTCCGGGCCCGTTTATAGCCACATGCCACAAATCTAAACCCCAAATATTTTTGATACACATTGGTTCTTAGGATATTTATGCGGAAAGAAAAAAGACTCGAGTGCTCAAGTTATGTCGTCTACAAACATTGATTTGGATATAACTCATCACCAAAAGCGAGCAAAATTGGAGAGAGTGTTCTTTCCACATAAATATTCTATGAACCAAACAAATCGGCAATCAGAACCAATGCAACTACTAACATTCAACAAGGTCCGAGACATTGGACGCAGAAGGCTAGTGTTGTAACGTGTGTGTGTGTGTGTGTGCTATTTAGGCAAACTGTTGTAATGCACAAAAGTGAACTCCACAACATGTGGAGTTTGAAAGCAAGAACAACACAAAGAAAGGAATAGGCAAGATTTTGGCATAGTGTTGGGCATTTTCTCAAAGAATAGTAACTCGTAAAAAGGTTCCAATGAAATAAAACAAGCCTTAAAGAAGATAAATATCGATTAACAACAACTAAATTTAAACAAGTATATCTACTGCCGATAAGGGTAAATTACGGCCAATCCCCATTAGGTAATGTCAAATTACGAAAAAACACCTCCTGTTTGGGTAATTACAACCACCACTCAACCATAAATCTTCAACATAATCTTCTAGATTTCGTGGAATGTTTTCTAGTTTTGTGCAAAACTATAGTTTCTGATGCACCACAATCCAATATTTACAAGCCAAGAGTATGACCATCTTGTTTCAAAATGTGGAGCTCGAATGTGATAAAACGGGTACAAACTGGAAAATATTCCACACAATCTACACTAAATTTGACACAACAAGGATGCACGTGAATCTACGTTAAAGATTCATAGTTGATGGGTGGTTGTAATTACCCAAACAATATAATTTTTTTCGTAATTTACCCCAACAATAATAATAATAATAATAATATTAAGTCTTAAAAAATTGACAAAATAAACAAGTAAATCTGGAAAAATATATACCTGTTCATCCTGAGGAGCTGCAACATCATTTCCCAATCTCCCAAATGGTACAATTCCACTATCAGGGAAACAATTTTAGATAAATTAAGATCAATAAATAAATTGAAATAAAACAGAGAAGTAATTCCAAAATCAACAACTGAATAATCAATCGGATGAACAATGAACTGAATAATCAATCAAAATTGTAGTTGTGAGATGAGATAGAATAGAGATATATACCAGAAGCAGAGAAATCCTCTTTCCACCTCCTGCCGGACAAACCTCATCCCCAGACCGCCGTCACAACCGCCGTCGAAGATAATGGCCTTGTTGTTCTCGAAATCTTCGTGTTTCAGTACTCTGCGCGTTATTCCGCCGATCTCGATATGTACCTCAAGAGGCGCCAGCTCCCCAATCGTCTCCTTGGTGAAGACGCTGGACGGAATGTTCTTCCGACCATTCGCCGGAATCTCGAACTTATTCGTGCCGTCATATCTCCTTCCGGTGGAAACAGCGACGAAGCGTGAAACGACCGCTATTTTCGCGGCCGTGTTGTTCACGACGGCGGTAGGCATAGTGTTTTTTTAGATCCTTGGCTTTCTACGGCGGCGGTGGGAGTTTAAATAAATAGACGAGGTTTTAGCAACATCCGATATGATTACACTACTTACATGTGTGGGTTTTATTGATAGATACAATTTGAATTTTTTTAATATTAAAATTATAAAATGATCAATTTGAATTTTTTTAAATATTCCTCTCACTTTTGGAGTTGGGAGTTGGGACATTACCTTTTAAGATAAATTGCATTTTGCGCCTCAGAAATAGCATGGACTGGCGTTTTGCACACTTAAATTTTTGGAATTAGCAAAATGAACCATAAATTGCAGTTTAAGACAAACAAAAGCTTCTTTATATAAACAATATGGTAAATTACGGCCACCCGTGATATATGGTCAAATTACGGAAAAAAAAAACCTCTTATATTTGTGTAATTACAACCACTCATCAACTATGAATCTTCTTACATGTTCACCATTGTGGTATCGAATACAACATAATCTTCTTACATGTTCACCATTGTGGTATTGAATACAACATAATCTTCTAGATTCCACAAAATATTCTCTAGGTTGTACTCGATTTGTGCAAAAATGCAGTTTTTTATGCACCACAATCTGATATTTACAAGTCAAGAGACACATCTTATGATCATCTAGTTAGAGAATGTAGAGCTCGAATTAGATAAAACGGTTACAAATTAAAACATATTCCACATAATTTAGAATATTCCACTAAATTTGACAATGTAACGGTGGACTTGTAAGAAGATTCATTATTGAGACTTGAGAGGTGGTTGTAATTACCCAAACATAAGGAATTTTTTCGTAATTTGACCATACTTCAGAGGTGACCGTAATTTATCCTAAACAATATTAAACTAACATAAAATGTTGATTCAGAATATAATTAGACAATTAATCAGTTATTAAGATTTAAAAAAGGGGTGCTAGACACCCATTATTTTATATATATGAAAATTTATTCTATGAGAGGAATATAGGTAACGTCACTAACCAATAAAATTAAATAAAATATATGTATATGAACATAAGTATCCTCACTTAATATTTATATGAAATATTTATTTATTTAAATAAGAGAATAAATCCACATATTACTCCATCTATCCTCTCTCTCTCTCTCTCTCTCTCTCTCTCTCTCTCTCTCTCTCTCTCTCTCTCTCTCTCACACACACACACACACATCTTTCTCTCTGACCCCACATATTACACACGGCACGGCCCGGGTCGGGTCCGGGTCTAGGGATAGCAATTTTTACCCGAACCGCGGGTACCCGTCCCGACCCGCCCCGAAATTTCCGGGTAATACCCACCCCGCAAATAAATGGGGCGGATACGGGTTCTAATTTTTCACCCGAAAATGGGTTCGAAGGCGGGTGCAGGTTTGTATATACTCGCCTCGCAGACCCGCCCCGTACGCGCCCGGCGTATATATATATATATATATATATATATATATATATATATATATATATATATATATATATATATATATATAATACATTTTATATTTTGATTTAGAATTATTGTTTTTATTACGGTTATTTAAAATTTTTATTATTTATTTATTTATTTTTTTACTTTTTTTTTCACCTTTACGGGTTTTTTGGCGGGGCAGGTACCCGCGGGTTTTCTATGGAGCGGGTACGGGTTGAGAAAATTTGTACCCGTTGCAGGGCGGGGCGGGTGCGGGTTGAACGGGTTTGTTAACGAGGCGGGTGTGGGGAATGCAAAACCCGCACCAAACCCGCCCCATGGCCATCCCTAACCGGGTCCTACTTTTCGGAGACCCGAAACCGACCCGTGTGGAGGCGGGTCGGGGTCCGGGTCTGGTCCGCTCGGGTCCTTTTGGGGTCCGAGTCAGGTTCGGAACCAAAACCGATTTTTTGATTTTTAATTTTTTTTGAATCTTGACCGTTTGAAAAAAAATTGAATTCAGTCAGACCGGGTTCGGGTCGGGTCTGGGTGAACCCGGAGTTTCTAGCTGTTGAAAAAAAATTTGAATTTAGGACCGGGTCCGAGTCGGGTCCGGTTTATAGCCGTTGCATTTTTAAAATTAAAAAAAAAAATCCATAACTAAATCCAAATAATTCTAATAATGTATTACACTTGATATTTTGGTTGAAAAAATTGAAGTAAATATTCATAAATTTTACTTAAAAAAGTAAAAGGTGTAACCATTGTATATTACATTGTTATATTGAATAATATTTATATCTGTAATTTATATAATATAAAAATAAAGAATTAATAAAAATATTTATACAAACTTTGAGGGGCTAAAACTAATATTCAGAAAGTTTAACAATAGCATAGCAATAAAAATAAATAAATCTTGTGGGTCCACAGCACCTTTGTACGGCCACTGCTGACGGGGCACCATGCTGACATAATAAGTCGTTGGAGATGTTGACATAGTTGGTGTTTGCAAAAGTTTTTTGAAAGTGATTATGCAGTTTTTTTTGCTTATAATCTGTTTTTAGGTGTTTGCAAAATCAACTTTTGTTTTTGCTTCTCTTAAAATAATCTGCTTTAATCTATTTTTTTAAAAGCACCCCTAACCCTGCTTTTTCAATTTTAGTTCATTTTCCGAAATATTTGCAAACACCCACAACTTTTAGAAATAAGCACTTAAAACTAACTTAAATCACAATCACTAACTTCTGCTTTTAAATAATCATTTGCAAACACCACCATAGTAGGATTGAATAATATATCTGTAAGCTACCTAGAATATAGCATAAATTGAATTGTTCGTAAGGGTAAATTACAAACACCCCTGATGTATGGTCAAATTACAAAAAAAACCCCTGTTGTTTGGATAATTACATCTACCCCCTCAACTATGATTTTTTCTTAGACCTCCACATTTATGGTGCCAAATTCAACATAGTTATCTAGATTCCGTGAAATGTGCTCTAGTTTGTACTCTTTTTGTGTAAAAAATACAGTTTTCGATGCACCACAAACTGATATATACAAGCTAAAAATCACATATTATGATCATCTTGCTTCATAATGTAGAGTTTGAATGGGATAAAACGGGTACAAAAGTGATAATATTCCATATAATATCGAAGATTCCACTAAATTTGATGAATTGAGGGGATGGTTGTAATTATCCAAACAAGAGGGGTGTTTGTAATTTACCTTGTTCGTAAACATTACTATCAAATCAAATTTATGATACAATTGCACCAAATTAATTATGATATCAAACTGTTGACCGTAGATTGTAATTCATCAATAAGAATTTTTTATTAGTAGTGTGATAAACAAATTCAACTATACCTTTAAAATTTGACATTACTATCAAATCAATTTATTATATAATTGCAGCAAATTATGATATCAAAATGTTGACCGTAGATGTAAGGGTCAACTACGCTTACGAGTCTATTAAACAACTACATGTGATTACCTTGTAACAATTGAAAAAATGAATGCTACTAGTTAATACTTAATATAATATTTATTAATAAAGCATAGCTCTATTAAGAAATAAAAAGTGTTCAAACCGAAAATTTGGTAAAAAAATCAATCAAAGTCCACAACATATTTGCGTGTTATATTTAGTCGAAAGACAAATACTCAAGTTTCACCGGCCCATGCTAATAATAATAATAATAATAATAATAATAATAATAATAATAATAATAATAATAATAATAATAATAATAATAATAATAATAATAATAATAATAATAATAATAATAATAATAATGTATTTATCTTTTAAACACTAATTCATTAATTAACACTAATATATTTTTCTATAACTATGTTTATAAATTGGTAATTACATAAAATTAGTTAATATAATAATTTTATATACTAATTATAAAATAGTGTTAATTACACCAATCCTATTTTAATTTCTATATTTGATAGAAAAAATAGGATTTAGTGAAAAAATGGTAAACTAGTGGTAGGGTGGGAGTTGTAAATTTCTTCACCAAAAAATTGGTGAAAATATAAGATTTGGTAATATAGTGATTTGTGGTTTGACCACAACTAAAACTATATAATCATAATTTTAGGTGTAATGCTGATTTAGTAATTTAAGTTGGGAGATTAAAAACATCTGAATTAGTTGAAAAATATAGGATATAGAGATGAGTGGAAGATGCTCTTAGTATATTATTTTTAGACATAAGATATGAGTGACAAGCGGTCGAGCTAAGAAAATATTGGCAAGATGATTGGTCCAATCATTTGACTCTCACTCCACCAATAAGCGGCGGGCACCCTTCCAAATTTCTTGCACGAACATGAATTTAATCTTGAATTATATATAAATAAATTAAAAAAAAAAAAAAAAACTATAACCAAAACGAATCAATAATGATCAAACAATAATTATCAATAATCAACAGTAGCAGAAATAAGCACGATTGTTCAGTGATGCTCTCTCTATATAAATGTATTTACTTACACTCACTCCTTCAATGGAGATGAATAATCTATTTACAAATGCATTAACATCATCGCTCACATCTTCTTGCGTTTCGCTTCTTTCGTAATCATCGACGACACAACAAAATTTTACATCTGTGAAATTTTCACTTTGGTAAACACGTCAGAAAACAAAGAGCTCTACACACGGAACATCTCAATGGTTAGCTGAATCAAACCTGCCAACCAAAACAAACAAGGGATTGAATTGGATGCAATGCTTACTAAATGGACATGCCATCGAAATGAAGGACTGCCCAAACAGATCACATTTTGACATTTAACCATGTCAAAAACCGAGATGATCCGA
>NW_012193926.1:646155-660617 GCF_000504015.1 Erythranthe guttata | reverse complement strand
TCGGTATTATGAAATCCATTACCATTACCCTATCAAAAACTTCGGTATACCGATTTCGGTATACCAAAAGTTCGGTACGGTAGGGTATGGTAATGGTAATTACCAATTTATATTATCTATTATTTAAGTCTAAATTGAATATCATTTTTTTCAAAGGAATTCAAGGTATACATGTTTAAAATGTACAAAACTAATTTTTAAAATATAAGTGTCCTAATATATGTTCTAAATTTACCTAATGTAAAATATTTCTTAAATAAAATTATAACATAAGAACTTTTAACATCAATTATATATAATAAATTGAATTATTAAAATAAAATTTTATTTATTAATAATATTTCGGTACGGTAGGGCATTACCATTTTAATAATGTTAAGTGCCGTTGCCCTACCAAAACATTTCGGTAGGGTACGGTAATAATTCGGTAGAGATTTTTCGGTAGAGAATCGGTACGATACGGTAGGGCATCGGGTTGGTAGGGCAATTTGGTAAAAAAAACCCACCCCTAATATGAGCAGTAAATATAATTCTGGTTCTTTCGAATTAGTAATTGGAATTTTAACCCTCCTGGTAGATTTATTTGCACATTGCACCCCTCAAATTTAAAAAATTGGCAACATTGAACCCTCAAATCAAACACTTTCTCCCCTCAGTCATTCAATTTTAACAGACAATTATTTTCCTTATTGTAACAAAATTAAAATTTATTTAACCAAAAAAATATAACAGACAGAGAGAGAGATGATGAGGGAATTCACATGTAAATCCAAGAGAGCTGCAAAATTTATTTCCCTATTGGCTCATGAATTCTCACAAAAACTAAAGGTTGCACTTCGATCGGAAGATTGAAGGAAAAAAAAAATTAATTCACAATAACAGATTCATAAAACTTGTTTCGACTGATTCATCCGATATTGGATTCAAGTCTTTAGCTCTCGGTTTAAGCTATTTTTTTTCAGCCATTGGGGGGGGGGGGGGGGGGGGGGGGGGGGGGGGTTTTAATCTTAACAATCCATCTCATCCGGAGTTCGTTCGAAACACATTCAAGCAAAAGATATTTATGTGAATCCGAAATATGGCAAACTAGAATGTAATAATATAGATTGATTGAATTTGATAAAATTAAATTCTCCATTATGTTTGAGATTTATGATTATACAATCCTAGTATTGTGTAATATCTTTCATAGGATTTTTCATGGTTGAGGTTGGACTCGATATTACCCAATTCTGGTCCCGTTTATAGCCACGTGCTGCAAATCTAAACCCCAAATATTTGATACACGTTGGTTCTTAGAATATTTACGTGGAAAGAAAAGAGACACGAGTGCTCAAGTTATGTCGTCTAACTCATCAGCAAAAGCGAGCACAGTTGGAGAGAGAGTGTTCTTTCCACATGAATATTCTATGAACCAAACAAATCGCCAATCAGAAGCTCGTCGGTGGAGCTAATTTCTGTAGAAATATTGGATGCAGAAGGCTAGTGTTGTAACGTGTGTGTGTGCGCGTGTTATTTAGGCAAACTGCTGTAATGCACAAAAGTTAATTTCACATGTGGAGGAGTTTGAAAGCAAAAACAAGACAAAGAAAGGAATAGGCAAGATTTTGGCATGGTGTTCAAGTATATCTTCTGCTGATATTTGACATAAATATTCAACTAATTAAATTGTAAGAATAATAATAACAAGGGTAAATTACGACCACCCTCTAAGGATACCTTAGAGGTTAAATTACGAAAAAACTTTTCATGTTTGGGTAATTACAACCACCCCTCAACCATAAGTCTTCAACATAATCTTCTAGATTTCGTGGAATGTTTAATAGTTTAATTTGAACTCGTTTTGTGCAAAAATACAGTTTCTGATGCACCACAATTTGATAATTACAAGTAAAGAGACACATCTTATGATCATCTTGTTTCAATATGCGGAGCTCGAATGAGGGTAAAACGGGTAAAATCGAGAATATTCGACACAATCTAGAAAGTTCCACTAAATTTGACACCATAAGGATGCACGTGTAAGAAGATTCATAGTTGGTGAGTGATTGTAGTTGCCCAACAATAAAGTGTTTCTCGTAAATTAAACTTACCTCATGAGGTGGCCGTAATTTACAACAATAATAATAATAATAATAATAATAATAATAATAATAATAATAATAATAATAATAATAATAATAATAAACAAGTAAAGAAATATTTACCTGTTCATCCTGAGGAGCTGCTACAGCATTTCCCAATCTCCCAAATGGTACAATTCCACTATCAGGGAAACAAATTTAGATAAATTAAGATCAATAAATAAATTGAAATAAAACAGAGAAGTAATTCCAAAATCAACAACTGAATAATCAATCGGATGAACAATGAACTGAATAATCAATCAAACTTGTAGTTGTGAGAAGAGATAGAATAGAGAGATATATACCAGAAGCAGCGAAATCCTGTTTCCACCTCATGCCGGACAAACCTCACCGCGATTCCGCCGTCGCAACCGCCGTCGAAGATGATGGACTTGTTGTTCTCGAAATCTTCGTGTTTCAGTACTCCGAGCGTTATTCCGCCGATCTGGATATGAACCTCAATAGGCACCCGCTCCTCCATCGTCTCCTTGGTGAAGACGCTGGACGGAATGTTCTTCCGACCATTCGCCGGAATCTCGAACTTATTCGTGCCGGCATACGTCTTTCCGGTGGAATCGGCGACGAATCGTGAAACGACCGCTATTTTCGCGGCCGTGTTGTTCACCACGGCGGTAGGCATAGTGTCTGTGAATACTAAAAACTCTGCTCACTTTTTTTTTTTTTTTTTTTAATATATTATGGAGGTGGGAATTTAAACAGAGACTAAACGGATGCTCCTTTTATAAGTGAAAATCGGACTTTTTTCATTAATCAAAACGTGATGGGGTTTGTGTGCGTGTGTTGGTCAATACCACACCTACCCCCATTCATTTTCTCCATTTTTTCCATTTTTCACTTTTTTATTTAATTATTTTGTAAATAGACAACAAAATACCCTAATATGTCTACTTTCTTACATAATCATATATGTATATGCATGCCAAAGAATTTGTTCTATAGTTGGTGTACAAATCCATATATATTTTATACATATCTACATTTTAACTTATTTGATGCATTTCAACACGTGTAACACCGACAAACTGTATAGAAGTTATCTATATCTGAATTTATTACTTTAAATAGTATATACACAAATTTATTACACCAATAATCATATGTATTAGGTAAGATAAGATTAAAAATAAAAATCGGATCTATCATATATATATTCGGCGTCTTTGAAGGTACGACTTATTAGTTAAGTTAAATTGACGAGGTTAATTTGACTTCAATATATGCTACAGTCTCCGAGTAGATTGTATCCTGCATAATTATTCGAGGGACGATGCATCGAAGACGACTATCCATCCTTAATGTTTAGTCGAGCGAAATTCGAATAAAAAACACACAAACATTTGTAATTTGACTAATTTCACATGAACCGGCCAGCTAACTATATATTCAAATTCAACACAGTTCATTAAAAATTGGCCGACACTTGGCTGAGCAGATATAGATTTTTTTTAATTAGTAATTAAGGCATATTAATTAATAACCTAAATAATTATTTAAGCTGAAATCTTAACCCCATCATCAAAACGTGATGGGGTTTGAAAATAAAAAATCATAATTTTCAATATTATATAGAGATAAAAAAGAAAATGAATATATTCTTATAGATAATGGAAAAAAAACAAAAAGAGAAACGTATTCCACGTAAAAATAAAATAACAAAAATGCTAGATGCAATTTAAAAATGTTAAATAATACCTAGTACATCATAGTATTTTTAGAGTAGATGACCAACAAGCCAACATGTGGCTGTGGTCTTTCCATTTATTCTTGTAATAAATAATCATTTTTCGTATTAATAATAAAAACACCTTGGCATTCTATATCTTTGTCTCTTTGTCTCAAACATAGATATAGCCCTTACAGTTATTACAAGTACTAGTAATTGATCTTTAGGATCGTGAGATACTTACTTTAGTATTATAACTGTTAAACGTGTTCCTAGTCGAAGGGTTACGCCACCAATGAGGATATCGGCATTTCTCATTAAGAGACTAGCACTTAGTGTATGTGTGCTGCATCTCATCAGTAAACGGTATTGTGATATCGGCATGCATAAGTAGGTGCTCGTAAGTTGACGAGTTTACTGAACTCCCTCACCCTAGAAATCTCTAAGTGGTTCTCAATAATCGAGTAGAGATATCTATGGTATAGTTGTAGTACTTGTACACCATTAGTCCTTATGACCTAGACATCACCGTGACTTCACTAGAGGACCAGCTATATTAGTTTAAAATGAATGGGTGTAATAGAGGTAAAATTTAATTGTTTTAAATCAATAAACTTATATCGGTTTTGGTGATATTTGCAAATGATTATTTAAAAGCAGAAGTTAATGATTGTGAGTTAAGTCAGTTTTAAATGCTTATTTCTAAAAGTTGGGTTGTTTGCAAATATTCCGGAAAATGAACTTAAATGGAAAAAACAGGGTTAGGAGTGCTTTTAAAAGAATAGCTTAAATCAGATTATTTTAAGAGAAGCAAAAACAAAAGTTAATTTTACAAACACCTGAAAACAAATTATGAGCAAAAAAAACTCATAATCACTTTCAAAAAGCGTTTGCAAACACCACCTTAAAACAAAATGGGTGTAATATAGGTAATAGATTAATTTGTAGCGAACTCCCCGTTAATAACACAAAACCGAATTCCATCCGATTTTGCTCTCCATAATTTCGAATTTAGATGACAAAATGATTGTAGTAGAGGTAAAAGTTACAAAATTGAGAAATGTCCTACATTTACTAAAAAACGTAATGTGTTCATTATCATCAAAACATGTAACGACTCATTAAGGAATAAATAATAAGGCAAATTACGACCACCCCTGAGGTAATTTCAAATTATGAAAATACCCCTCTTGTTTGCATAATTACAAGTACCCCATTATCTTACGAAAAATCCCTCAAGTTGATAAATTTAGGGGTTTTCATACAATAAAATTGTACAGAAATTGCGGTACGCTAACATTTCATACCGTTTGCATTTGATTCAATAAATAATCAAATTACCAAAATTTTATTAAAAATAATTAAATTTTGATTTTTTTAAATTAATTTTAGTATTTATAATGTAATTAGTAGAATCCATATTAGAGTAGAACCCTAAGTAGAATTAGTAAATTCTAATGGGCTTGTAAGATCTTATTAATGGAATTGAGCCATTAGTTAATCACCTTGTAGATGTATCAGACATTTTAAATGGCCCACATACTAATTGACTTATTGGTTAATAAAGTACATCATATATATATATATATATATATATATATATATATATATATATATATATATATATATATATATAATAAAATAAAATAAAAATGAATACTACGCAGAATTAACGGTAAGGTAATCGGCATATACGAATTTTCGTTCGGTTTACTGACCGGATGAACGCCCCTAGATAAATTTGAAATTATAAGAGTGGACGAGTAAGCCAATACATAATTGAGGTGGGTGGTTGTAATTATGCAAATAAGATAGATTTTTTGTAAATATATCTTACCTCGGAAGTGACCGCAATTTTCCCTAGATAATATGACCGATTAACTTTTCCACCATTACCCTTTCTCATTTTCATCGCGCCTAATTCTTTCTCATTCCACAAAAAAAAAAAATATCTTTCATCCCCAACATTTCATACCATAAGGGGGTCATGCGCAAAATTTCAAAACCACAAGGGGTTTATGTGCCTAATTTTATACCATAAGGGGGTCATGTGCAAAATGTCAAAACTACAAGGGAGTTATGTGCCTAAATTCATACCATAAGGGGGTCATGTGCAAAATGTCCAAACCACAAGGGGATTAAGTGCTATTTAGTATTTACCCTTTAATTTATTTATGTCCTAAAGGTAGGGTCCACTTTATAACTCACCGAATGAAAATGTGTTCTAGTCAACATCTTAATCCTCCTTAAAATTAGATGTACATATTAAAATATAATAAAATATATATAATGTTTGTACATAATTTTCTTATTAATTTAAATTTACAATATCACATTATCTTAATTATTTTTAAATTACTATATACAGCGTCCTAGTGTTGAGAAAAAAACTAATCCGACAAAGCTGACATTTTTTTAAATATTTTACAAATTAATTCTAAATTAGAATAAATAAATGAGATAAACTGCAAAAAAAATGACATTTATATAAAATTTAAATATTCAATGAAGAAAAGAAAGGATATTCATTAATCTTTATTAGAAAACTAATAAAATCATAATATTTGTATTACTAATAATAAAAGTCACAAAAGTAATTGTATTATTCCATGGGAGTTTCTAACAATGTTTCGGGATTATTGTAATTATTGATACCACATGGGCCTTAAAAATATTTGAACATACCTTAAAGATGTATGTGTAATCTAGCCTAAAATAAAATACAAGTAAATGGGCCTCCTGGACCGGATTTCAAGATTTGGGGTTGGGAGTATAAATAGGGCTTTGGCCCTTAGAAATCAAATGGCACATACTAACCAAAACGAGCCTATTAATTAGTTAGAGTTAATTGCATACACCCCATGTGAAAAGTCTAATTGACGAAAAAACCCCCATATTAAAACAATTAGCATTTACCCCCTATGATGAATTTTATTTAAAGTACCACCCCTTATTCGAAAAAAAATGTTGACTATAATGAAATGACTATATTACCATTATAAAATTATGCTGCATCACCCTCTATTTTAGTAGTTATTAAAAATAAATATATATTACAAATTATTTAAAATAAAAAAAATGTATAAAAAAAGAACAAACTTATTATTTATTTTTTTAACAAAACATAATGAAAAAGTATATACAGTAAATATGAAACAATAAAAAATAAGTCATCTTCTTCAGTAACAATACCCGTACACCCACCCCACCACCAACTCATCCTGCTCCTCCTCCACAAACCACCATCTCCGCCGTCTATGCGCTATACTCCGCATCGGTTTGATTCGGTTCATCTCCAATTCACATCAAATTCCACCACCTCTCTCTCCGCGACCAATAATTGAAGTTTTGAGATGGACATTAGAGATAATTACCTCTGTCGTCGGCAAATCCAATTTCCAATTATCCAAAATCATTCAGAGATGTCCTCTCAACATCCACCTCAAAACTAATGTTATTTTCAAGCAAAAATCTCCCCAAATCGGCAGCCTATTATTGGTGTTATGGGCATGCACCATCTCCATCCCACCCAATGCAATTGCTCTTAAGCTCGTACAAGGCAGCGACGGTGCCCCCACCTCGAACAAATGGCTGACGAGAAGAAAGATAATCCGGACTCTTGAAACCCGAAGCCGGGATGCGATTCTCCTTCTCAATCTCATGGGCTCGCCGGAAATGGGAAGATAAAGATGATTTTTTGTAATGAATGGTTGATTTGGAGAAGAGGGCCTTTTGAAAATGTTGACTAAATTGAAAGATGATTCTTTTATGGGGTGACTCTGTAATTTTCAAAAATATAATTTAAATGGTATTTTGGTATTTTCAAGTTAAAAAACACTCCCAGTCGCAAAATCGACGAGTGTAGCGCAAGATCAGCTCGCAGGGGCTATATTGGCTTTGACTTCTCAGCATAGGGGGTGTATGCTAATTTTTTAAACATATGGACTTTTCTGGCAATTAGACATTACACAAAGGTGTTGCTTGCTAAAAACTCTAATTAGTTACGTAAATTACATAGAGGACCGAAATTATAAATTTTCCCTTTTAAGGATATTATAATTTATACGATACGTGTGGTAAAAGATACGACTCCTGAGCTTGTATCTTTTTAAGTTATTTATCTCTCCGTACGTATATCTCTTTATGTCCACGTATCTCACCATATCGCGATATAAAAACGATATGACGATACATATTTGGCTCATTTTGAAATATTAAAATAGCTATTTTGAGTTGTTTTGAAAGAGAAAATTATGGGTCAATTCATGAAACTAAATTTAAAACTTACTCAAAATTATTCTGCTCGACATCAAAATCTCTAATTTTCTTCAAGGGAATCTCATAATAATAAAACACTAACTACTAAATTTTCAATTTGGGAATTCAAATGACATTGATAAGAGGAAGGAAATAGTCAAAATTGGAGTTGAAGAAATTATTGAAGATGAGGATGAACAATCATTAGAAATTGGTGGATAATGGTAGTTTTAAGGGATAAACTGATCTTTAAGATGATGAGCGATAACTTATTTGTAGTGATTCGATGAACAATTGCGAACTTTGTCCTATTTTATAAATATTTTGTACTATATTTAATAGTTGGTTAAATATCTTAAGATACGATAAGATATTTAGAGAAAAGCGATACGCGATAAATTTTTCGATAACCTTTGTATTAATACGAACTTACAAGAAACATAGAATAACATGCATGAAGATTAAAAAACACATCGCCATAATTAGATGACAAGGAATTCAAAGCAAAAATAAAAACAATTCTCATTAATTAATTAATTAATTAACTAATTAATTAGTGAAAGAGACAAGGGATTATCTTTGTGGCGGCAATCATAATTGCCGAAAAAGCCATAAATAGAACCATGGATGAATAGAAAGCTAGCTTTCTGTAATGTTTTCTCTTCCGGTGTTTTCCCCGGAGCCTCTCGGCGTTTCCTGGTGATCGGTACACGGCTTTGTACCAAATCTCCGTTTTCTTGTCGAGTTGGTCTAAGTAATGATTATACTTTTGCGAGATTATCAAAAGTGTGACGAAGTTAAGAATGGCTCCGATCGCAGATAGACACAACGGAAACCAAAAATGCCGGCATTTCAGCGTGGAGGAGCCCGTGACGACTCCCGAGAAGATCACTCCTTGAAAGACGAAGTTGTAATTAGCTAGTTGGAAAACACTTGCTTCCAACTTCAGAATACGGTCTTCTTGCTTCTCGACGTTTTCCGCGAGGCGGTCGCATAAGATTTGATCGATGTTATTCATGCTACATTTCGCTTCCTCTTTGAGTTTCAGAACCCCTATCTCCGTGCTCATTTTTTTTTATTGAAAAACAAAATTGAGTTTAATTTAATTTATATAAAGTTAGATAAAATAAGTAAACATTTATTATACGCTAGAATATTATGTATTAAAAATTGATTAATAAGAGCTGAAATAGAGTAGAAAAAATTGATATTGTTGTTTGAATTTCTATTAGGACTATTTATAGTAGGTTTAGATATTATTATTGTGTGAATTTTGTGTCACATATGAAAGTCTTTTTTTATAAATAAATGTGTACTAACAAACTTAAAATGCAAGCACGTAGCCCAACAAACATTCATAAGATCCTATCGATAATTGTCTACCAACAATAATAGTATAAATATTTTTTGGGATTCTAACTAGGGGTGTTTAAATCGGACAGATCAGATCAGAATTAGCCATTTTAGAAAGGAAAAAAATATTGATTTTTTTTTCGTAAGTGAAAAACTAGTTCTAATTCCGTTCAAAAAATTGAAAAAAAATCAGAATCAAAATTTCGGAAATTGAAATAAAATAAAATTGGAAAATTTCGTATCGGAATCGGCGAAATTCAGAAATTTTTAATTTCCGGTCACCTAAAATATAAAATACGTAATAATATTGGTATTTTAAGTGTAAGATTCGAAAAAAATGGAATTTCCAAATTATTTTCGAAACTTAAATCGAATCGGAAATTGGAATCTCATGCATATTCCAATTCCGATCAAATAATTTCGAAAAAATAGGAACTCAGTATTTCGATTCAGATTGAAAAATATTGTTCCAAAATAAAAAAATTTGAATCGGAATTAGCGGAAATAAAAATTTCGGTTCCAATTTCCACCTCTAATTCTAACAAGTTGTCAGTTGACAACAGAAGACAATAATGAAAAACCAGGGCAATGTTTGGTACTGTTTTCATTTTGTTTTCGTTGATTCGAATAACCTGAAATGCCGAGTACGTGCACAAGTAGGAATTCTTGTATGCCAAATTGCGTTGTGTTTGGCCACAAAACGACGTGGTTTTACAATATTATATATTGGCAGAATATTAGCTAGGCACATGATATATATATTATGAGAGGAAGATTTATTTATGAAATATTCATATTATATTAACCTTAATTAGAGGGATTAGATAGAAAAACTAGACTTGGTATGGGTCAACGGGAATGTAACTCTGTTATTATGCACCTAACACGATATAAATTGCACTTAAGTCCTATGTGGTTTGACTCAATTGTACATAGCTCCTCGTACTTTTAATATAAGCATATGACTCCTCCTTGAAAATAATAGGATTTTTTGATAGTCGACGGTAGAATTAGGATAAGTATTTTAAGTATAGATGAATATATGTATGTTGATGGTATAAAATTTACACCCTCAAGACCTCACTCCAAATCCTACTCCTTTTAGACCGTTGGAGAGTATATCGGGCGTCGGATCTTAGACCGACGGTGGAGAAACGATGAACGAAGAGTAGTGTTGGGTGCTAAATACCTAACACGCAAGTGCACGTATTGCAAACAAGTAGTAAAAGTGGACTCGTGAGAGTCGGATGTCGATCCCACAGGTAATACTCAAATTATCTAATCCTAAGTACCAAATTCTAACAACTATGATTTTTATCCAGCCTACGCAAAGATGTCAGATCTAATCAACTAAATAATTAAACTAATTATGAAAGCAAATAAACACGAGAAAATATCAATAAAAACGGACCTAGAATTTTATCTTCTCCTATGCAAGAAGTGCTCACCCAAAACCCCTCAATTATGAAATATATGATTCATGATTATTAACCTGAGACACTAATTTACTCATAACCCGCTGTCGCGTGTATTATGAGTCTATTATTCATAAACAGTTCACTATATGTCTATGCAAACAAATTATGAATAAAGCATTAACTAACAAGTCTCGTAAATGGCTACCTAAGGTGATATCTGTATGTTTACGACACCACATGCACTTGACACACTCATCCGGTGAAAACTACTCGAAGGCTCTTCTACTTACCGTCTAATTATCAAAATAGCTCTGCCGAGTCAATCCCAACAATCACAGATAAATCACATAAATTGATCAAGTTCATGCACTAACAATCATAACAAGTAGAAGAAATAATCATAAAATCATAATTGTATAATCTCAAGAAAACGGGCTCACCATCCCCACATAGGGTTCCAACAAAATTCTAGATTAAAAACTTAGCTACTCGTAATTCTTATGATAAAAAAATAGAATAAATAAAATAAATAAGAAAAACTATGCTTGAGTCTTCGTTGATCTTCGTTCTTCGCGTTTTGTGGTGTAAAATTTCGTCCTTATGGTGTAGAGACTTGTTGCTTTTATAGGCTTTTCTTGATAAGGAAGTAGTGGAAACCTAATAGGAATCAATTTCCGCCACTTTTCCCCATCAGGATTTGTTCGTCGATTTGTGCCATGTTGGAGTCCGAATTTTGAAATATTGTGTAAATAAGAATTGTAGCCCTTGAAATTAGCTTTCCAATGCCGTCAAAATCACCTAATTCGGAGTTCGTATGAGAGAGATATGCTCGAAATGGTGGACAATGTCAAAGCTGTGGCGGGATTCCTTCTTCCAATTTGATTTGTTTCCTTATTTGCAACTTTTTCCTTTCTTTTTGATCTTTTTTTCCTCATGGACACCTAATTCTCGTTTTTCACATATAAAACACAAAATCAATCAATTAAAGTACAAATATAATTAAATTTAAACAAAAGATCCACATAAAGTAAACATGTTGAGTGTAATATCTACACTCAACAAGTAGTAAGTATGAGAGAGAGTTTAGAAGCGAGTACAAAGTGCTCTTATTGATGTTAAATCGTGTCTATAAAAGTCGTTCTGTTACATTTGCTTATATAAACTCAAAGACAAACATTTCCCAGTTTTAGGCCCTTTTGATTTGATCTTTATTTATTGCTATATATTCTCTTGCTATCTATAATTACAATTATCTTCATCTATTTATGTAGCACAATTTTTTGAGTCTTATTTTCCAACGACTCTCATTCAGCTCGCCGCTTACTCTATTGATCTGTCTTTAGCATGTTCGAATGGGTTGGCGAGCTCGTTAAACGCTCAACCTAGAGACATGGTTTTAACAAGCTTAGCACTAAGAGTTTTCTTCGAGCGAGCTTCTAAAGATGCATTGTCTCGATCACTCGTATTTGGTCAGTGGCCCCAATATATATATATATATATATATATATATATATATATATATATATATATATTATGCACAAAGTGGAAAACTTTTGAACCTTTAGAAATTGAGGATTTAGACACAATATGAAGACTTTGAAATGAATTCCGTGTTTAGGTTTTTTGAAACTTTTGAACCTTTAGTAATAATATTTATTTTATTACTTTGACACCACCCCTAACTTAAATAAATTACAAGGGCATTTATGTCCGTCCAAAAATTCAGAATAATTAACTTCGATCAAAAGGGTACCATAGGGAGATCACTTTTTTTTATGACATCATCAACTTTGGTAAAACATATGGACGAAGGGGCCAATGGAGTAAGCGTGCGTAACCATATAACATGGGACGTTTTATCAAATCTTCAACTAAGAGGGGATGATTCTGCAATTTAACTATTTAAAAGAGGATCCAAATGAATTTAACTCTAAATTAAACTTCATGAAGAGTTGACTAAACTTCAAATGGGAATCTATAAACGCCTTCTATTGGGCCGAAAAGTCATATTGGATTGATTTGATATCAAATAATTTATTATTTATTTAATCATAGTTAATCTCCTCAACCTGTACATGAAGGTATATATAACTTGTAAGCTGTATTTAACCCTATTTTTTATTCCCGCCATATCCTGACATTATCAATAAGTATATTATACCGCCTTTCAATATTACAAATGAATAAAAGCATTCGGGCACTCAATGGAGGGAGGAAAAATGGAGGATCACGAGTTGCACTACAACAACTTTACGTCGTTGATGCAGTCTTTGGAGAAAAAGATCCGGTACCTCGAGACGACGGCGGTCCAGCTGGCGGGCTTTTCGTCGATAGTCCAATGCATTTTATACCAACATTCACTTGATGCCGCAGCGAGGGTTAACCGGCGGTGGATTACGTTCTTCCTCTCGGCCTCCGTCTCGATCGCCTTCTTCCCGACGTTCGGGTCCGCCGTGTGGGGCTGCCTGACGGCGAAACGGCAGCAGGACGCTATGTTCATGGAGCAAGACGAGCTGTACCGGAAGATGTGCTCGGTCAGGAACGGCGAGATGAAGGACGATCCCGCCGCGGCCGCCGCCAGCGGGCGGCGGAGGTTAGCCGACGCGTTCCGGCACGCACGCCACAAGCGGTACGCGTACGCCGGGTTCGTATCTATCGCCTTGCTTTTCTTTAATCTTCTGGTGCTGTACGCGATTTCTTTCGTTTCATGAAAGAATTAGCGTCTCTCTCGATCTCAATCTCGATCTCGATCTCGAAAAACAACAAACAAAAAGAAAAACCAAAACAAAAGGAAGCAGCTTTGTTCATATTTGATAAAATGAATAATAAAAGGGTGAATTTTGTTTGGGCCAGGCTGTAAATTTTCATTTATCTATGTAAATATACAGCGCGTACGTTTTTACTATGCTACACTAAGTGAACTACAACACTGGTGAACTATGTGCTTCTTTACCACTTTATAAATACACAAAACACAAACATAAGTTGGTGTATATATAAATGTCAGAGGTAAAAATCCACCCGGGATGTAGCATAGAAGTAAACCCCGTGTATATATACTTGATATTTGGTTTCTTTTATACGGCCCGTACCATCAAGAATTTGCGTCGTCTGTAAAAAAATCCACTTATGTGTGCGAATGTCGTGTATTGATTTCAAGAGATTCTATTCTCTCTTTTCTTTTCTTTTTTTTTGTTTGTGTGAGATTATATTGTATTCTAGTGTACGTTTTTTTTTTCAATTGAAGTTTATAAATATTTGTTTATTTTTGTTTTTGTTAGGTTTTTTAATGATCAAAATTTGAACAATTTTCAAGTGAGCTAAATATCAATTGGAATAATTGTGAATAATGATTCCAACAAACTTAATAATGCCACCACGTTTACATAATGAACTGATAATAGTTGTCCACCAACAAATATTTTTTTTAAAATGTAATTTGCTTAAATTCTGAATTATCTGAGGATTTTGCTGATAAATTACAACACATAAAATTTTATAGGAATTAAAGTACATAACTAGAAGTGTCGAATACAATAAATCTAAAATACATAGCTACTTCAATATCATAAAGTACAAAAATCTTGATGTTCAGTTTAATCCCTATACTTAGGAATTTGTATC
>NW_012193926.1:604140-646055 GCF_000504015.1 Erythranthe guttata | reverse complement strand
TATTTGTATGAAATATATAAAAAGAAATTATATATAAATAAAAACTTATATATGTTTATATAGCATATTTATAAATACATCCTTATACTTTTAATATTTACACATTTTCTCAAATTGTCGTATTCCCATTTTTTGAGACATGTTGCTTCCATGTGTCCGTTTTCCCGTTTCTTCGTATCGTTATTTCTGTGTCCGTGCTATACAGATTGCTGCACAAGCATTACCTGAGTGGTATCGAATTGGAGAGGGTAGTATTAGGTAAAATGATTATATATTTATATTCCATGTGGATGCGGTTGTAAGGCCATTTATAAGGGCCACTTTAAAAGGATTTTTTTATTTTTATTTTATCAATCGTTTTGCAAAACTAGGATATACGTTATCCTTGTGTGCAATCTTACATTATTAAATAAGTCAACCATTGTTTCTTTTACGCATAAGACTCTAGCACCGGATTTGACTTTTGTATTATTCTATTAAACATTTTTTGTTATTAATGGGCGGCATCGAATCTGCACACGTAACATTTTTACTGCCACCTATATTGTTGAGTTATTTCATTCGATACCCGTATTTTATATCGAATTTTAAAAGTACCCCATATTATTAATAATATAAAATATTATCTTATGATGTAGGGTTTTTTTTTCCTGCACAGCCCCTAAGTGATGAATTTTTATTGAATAATTTGTTAACAAAATTGAATTATTAGAATTAATGCTAATAAAAATATGGGTATAGTTCATTTTGGCCAACATGAACTATACTTATTGTATAAATACCTCCGTGAACTTTAAAATGAAACAAAATAGTCCATCATTTTGGCATTTTTGGCCTGAAAATGAATAAAAAAAATTGGCAACATCGCACAACTTATAAAGTTCAGGGATTGAATTATTTTTTAAGGTGGTAATCTGAAAAACGAGCAACTTTTAAATTTAACTCAAAGAAAAATATCTTTTAATTTATGTTGTGGACCAAAAAAATTGAACAAATTGTTCGAAAAGAAATCCCACATACGTACACCTAAATCAGGCGCCAACGACCATTATAAAATGCCTCTTGTATTACAAAAATATGTGAAGGGGAAAATTACGGCCATCTCCTAAGGTAAAGTTAAATTACGAGAGAACACATCTTGTTTGGATAATTACAACCATCTATTTATTTTTTGTCTTATGTCTACACTTACGCAGTCAAATTTATCTACTGAAGGAAGAGTTTTTCGTAAGACAATACATAGTTGAACCGTGTTGTAATTACCCAAACAAAAAATGATAATTTATTTTCATAAATCAACATTACCTCTGGGATGATGGCAGCAATTTGCACTATGTAAAATGATGAACATAAAGATATTTTAATGCACGTCATTTATCACGAGCAGACGACATTATCACACAAAGACTTTTGATGGATTTTAGTAGTGTTATCATTAAACTACTTGATATTAGTTAAAGATTATTTCCCTTTCAAAAAAAAAATTGAATTCCTTCCAACATTTGTCAGTTATATATTGATTAGATATACTCAGAGGCATATATACAAACACCTGGTGCGCATCAAAGATTTAACAAGAGCTTTACCCAAAAGTCAGTGGAGTGAAATAGTGGAGCGGGAAGAAAACAGCTTGAGCGGCGCCAGTTTTGCACGGCGGAGGAGAGCCGGTGATTACAAGTTATTTAGCTACGGACTGTATGCATACACTGGGGTTGTGTGTATCGTCCTGCACTTGGTTAATATGTACGAGTCGAATACTTTAATTTTTTATACATATTCTTATCATTTTTTTTTTCGAGTTAATTGCATACACATCCTGTAAAAAGTTTATTTAAAAAAAAATCATGTTAAAACAATTAGAACTGACCTCTGTGATTGAATTTATTTAGCCGACCACCCCTACTCAAAAAAAAAATCATGCATTGATTGTGATGAAATGACTATATTACTCTTATGAAAACAACTCTTGAAGGTGGTGGCCGCGTAGACAGTGGTGGGGTGAGGTGTGTGTATATGTGCACAGACAATCTATCCGAGTATTCGAGTAGCGAGCACGAGCTAGTTAAACAAAAAAGTCGGGGCTAGAATTGGTCTCGCACGAAACGAAGACAAAAAAGCTGTGGTCGGAATCAACCTCTCATTCAAGACAAAACGCCATCAGTATCGACCGCGTCAGCAAAAAGCAAAAATCCGAGGTCGGAGTCGACCTCACATTCAAGACAAAACGCCGGCATCGACCGCATCGACAAAAAACAAAAAAGTTGAGGTCGGAATCAACCTCGCATTCAAGACAAGACACCATACATATTGACGGCATTAACAAAAAGCAGGGCCATAATCTTCTGTTCTTGTTGGCACAACTTTTGCTCCCGTATATCGCCTCCGGCTTTTTTTTTCTTATAGCGCCTCCGGCTTTTTTTTTCTTCTCCGACCTATACGCCAGGTTATGTAAATATTTTGTGTGAATGTTTTGTTCTATATTATTTTGTATTTTCAACATTACATTTTATTGTTTGCTTTTGATGTCATTTGAAAAATAGGGAAGATAGTTATTGCCAAAACTTTGGCAACTTTAATAAACGAAGATGAATGTGTCCAGTACTCTTCTTGAAGTCCAAGTAATAGTTCCTCTATTTCCTCCGTCGCTTCCGCAAGTCGACGATCTAGTTCCTCTTTTATCTTCGTCTCTTCTGCAAGTCGAAGAACTAGTTCCTCTTTTATCTTTGTCTCTTCCGCAAGTTGACGATCTAGTTCCTCTTTTTTCTCCGTCTCTTTCACAAGTTGACGATCGAGTTCCTTTCTTTTCCTAAACTGATAATCTGCAAAATATATTCTGCTTTTCACTATGTCCATGATCGTGTTTATTTTTTTTTTTTTTTTGTTGTTGACAAGCTGTTCCTCTTTTTCTGAATCACAACAAATTCGTCGTACCATATATATATATATATATATATATATATGCATGCGTTGAGCGGAACAAGGAAATGTCAATGGAGGGACAAAAGATTATTACTTTCTAATGATTTTCGTTTTCCCTGGACCCATTCTCCGAAGAATAAAAATGAAAATTAGGTTGTTTTTTTTTTTTTCTTTAGACATGGTAAGAACAACCCCAAAACACAAGTCTCAAAATGCATGTACATCAAATGACTGTTTTTTTTTTCTTCCAAAAGAAAAAAATGATTGTTAATTAATTTAAAACTATTTTAAGGTTGTTATATTTTGATTGGCACTGTATCATTTTGTAAATGGGTATTTTGAATGGTTTAATCTGCATCCAAAAAGGTGGAACGTGCATCAATATATGACCATAATTTGATAATTTCATTGGAGTACATATTTTTCAATAATGAGCATCAAATTAAATGTTGGTTGAGTCATTATTATTTTGTAGGATCTCGGGTGCTATCAGTTGTCTTAAAATTTAGGGTTAAATATATACAAATTGATAAAAAAATTATTGGGCTGAAAATGAAATTATAAAAATTCAAAAATTTAAAAATAATTTAAGAATATAATCCCTGATAAAAGAAATTCATAAATTTGGGTGATATTTTTAGGTGGGAACAAAATTGCAAAATTTCATAAATTTAAAAGGAAATTATAAATAACTTTCAGAATATAATTTTTTTCCGAAATTTGAGTGATATTTTTAGGTTGTGGAAACTAAAATTAGGGAAGAAACATGAAAAACAATTGAGAGTAAATTGAGTACAAGAGATAAAGAAAGAAACACGGGGGTATTTTCGTTCGAAGTTGTCTAACATCTAGTACAACAGTCGGCCAACTTTGAAACAGACGAATTCTTTAACATTGTTTAACGGCAGTGGTCATTTTATCACATTTTCTAGTACATGAGGGTAAATGTGATATTAGTGATAGTACATGGTTCAATTTGTATTTAACCCTAAAATCTATTTGTGCCAGCAAAATGCAGAAGCTCTAGTCTTATAATAGATTCAGCACACACAAACACCCGCAACATTCGATTGTGGACAAATACGAGCTAATAGCACAGACCCCCCTGTGTTATTTCTAATTGTCAAAAAAGTCCTTGTGATAAAATAATTAGCGAATACCTCCTTATGATGTATTTTATATTGCACACCGCCCTATTTATTAGATTTAATTGTTAAATTGAATGAAAAGACAAAATTATCCATAATTCAAAATAAAGCACACTACCCTAAACCCAATTAAAAAAATCGTGAAAAAAAAAGGAGAAATAATTCTCTCTTCCCCGTCGACTTCCCCCACCCTTTCTTCTAGCCGTCGCCACACCTGCCCCTCTTCCTTCAAACTTCCACCACCACCACCCGCGGCAATTATCTCATCCCGCCACCGCCCCATACTCCTGCCGATGTCAGCTGTCTACCTCTCACAATCCAAATCAGCCGCCCACTACCGAACATTGCACACTCGTATCTCAGACCGGCGCAATTCACCAGCGGTGTCCAACGAAATTATTTCCGAACATTGCGCTGCCATAGTGGTCGTTAATTTGGTGGAACTGTGGCAATTTTTGCCGGTTGAAGTGGTCGGAATTCCTTGGAAGAGAGGGAACAGAGGAAGGGGGCTCTTACCTTTCCTTTTGGCGAGATTTTGGCGAGTCGAGGGTTTTATTGAGGTCGACGGTAGAGAGGGAAGTCGTAGACGGCAGGGGAGGTGGCGTGGCGAGGCGGGCAGCGAAGTGGAGGTGGTGGCAGAGCTCGACGACTGGTGTGGTGTAGGGGAGGGCTTTTTTTAAGGGTAAAGGACTGAAATAAAAAAATTGAAAAGTTCATTTTGGTGCTTCTAAAAAATAAAGGGTGATATCTTTAATTTGTAAATTTGTGATGAAGGGTAATTGGGTCTTTAAAGGTAAAAAATACAATCTCACACGCCAAATTCGCGTGTGCAACTCACGGTAAGCTGTTAGGGGCTTTTTCAACTTTGACTACATTTCATAGGGTGTTCTTGCCAATTATTTTAATACGGGGTGTTTTACGGCAATTAGAGATTACAGAAGGTAGGTTATTGCAAAAAACCCGGACAAATACTGTCAAACCCAGTTATACATATTTTGATGCTCCATTATAGTTGTTCTAATTAATTGTGTAATAATAATTAAAAATAAAAATTGTGTAATGAAATGGTACAAGAGAAAGATTGTGAGTGATCGACCACGCATATTTCATAAATTATTTAATGGCATCTTACAGTTTGGCAATTACAAACGAAATGTTTACATTGAGGCATACATTCTACTAGTGGTGTATTATGAAACAAGGTCAAAATATTTTATTTATCATATATTTAGATGTATTCAACTAAATTATATAAATAAAGAAAGACTTAAGTATAAGTCCTAGGGATGTAACTTTGATGTACAAGTAACAAACAATAAAAAAAAAAAAAAGATTTGTATGAATTATTTGAAGTTAATGAAGAACATGTCTGTCAAATTATTGGCAAAAATGAATTTCTCAATACCAAACTGAAAATAAATTAATAACAGCCCGTTTAAAATTTAATTGTTATTTACTTCTCTATTATTCCTTTAATTTGGAAGAAGTTGACGCCGAAAAAATGAACTGGTCGTACTGAGGAACCAAATTAAATTTCGAGAAAAATTGTTTAAAATTCTCTTAAAACTATTTTGTACAGCTAAAAATTGCGCCAAGATGTTTTGAATTTGCTAAAAGTTCCTTAGGCAGTTTTGTTCGACAATTTAGACTGAAAATAGACAATTTAGTTAGATAATTTGGACTTAAAATGAGGACCAAGACCGGTGAAAATAACATTTTCCAATGACATGCTTAGTGGAAATTAGGTGGTCAGTGGCAAGGGACTCGCGGGAAGAAGCGGAGGAACGAAAAAAACCCCATTTTTTTTAGAGTGGAAGTGTTTGAACGACTTTTATAAAACTAAAAAAAAGTAAAAAATTGTCCTGATTTAAAAGGAAATCTTGAATGGTGTTTAGCAAATTGTCCCTAACATTTCGGACCATTTAGTCAATTTAGTTATTTAAGATTCTTAAACAAAGTTCTTAAAAAAAAAAAAAAAGAAAAAAGCAAATTAACTGAAAAAAAAAGTGTATATGCTAACACTCCAAAATTGATCATGAGCCAAATAAAAATTAATAATTTGTTTTCAAAATTTTATGCAAACATCACATTAGTGAATTAGTTATTTAAATATATATTTGAACCATTTATTACTGATTTATACTTATAGAAAGTAGGTTTAATTGCACTTTGCGGCCTCAAAATTTACCATTTGTCACTTTTTTTTTTTTTGATAATTAAACCATTTGTCACTTTGCACCCTTGAAAATAATTTATGGCATTTTGCACCCTTAAAACATGTTTAATCGTTCAAATTGCACCTTAGTTTATTTTTCGGTCAAAATTTCCATCGTTGACATAGTTAACAGAGTCATTTTTGCTCGAAAATACGTTAGCGATTTACACCCTGAAGAAAAAATCAATTGAATAGACAAAAATTTCCATTTTGACGAACATAAAATAAGTAAAGGACAGAAAATTATGTTCATAAGATAAAATAGCGTGCACTTTGAACAATTAAACATATTTTGAGGGTGCAAAGTGCCATAATTTATTTTCAAGAGTGCAAAGTGCCATAAGTTATTTTCGATGATGCAAAGTTCTAAAATATTATATTTTGAGGGTGCAAAAGTGGAACTAAGCCCAGAAAATACTTTCTAATTTGAATAATTAGGAAAGTAATAATAACTTTGTTTAGAAATACTTTGTTTAGAAAGTGTCTAGAAATACTTTGTTTGAATAATTAGGAACGTAATAATAACTATATGTCTTCATCGGAAATATCTTTATTACCCCATGTCACATTGAAATGGATTAAATTGTAAAACTCCCCATATTTGTTTTAAAGTACAGGGAAAAAGTGGAATTTACCCAAATATGGATTGAAGGTATTTATATTTAAGTACTAATAATTTAATTTGTTTCATATTAATTTTGAAGTTACCTACACCTATAATCATCCGATCACTTGATCTTCACCTATAAATCCCAAATAACACCAAGTACCAAGTCCAAAATAATAGATGTCTAAGTCAATTTCCTGTTTAAAATATGCTCTGTGAGTCAAGAACAAAGAATAATTGTAGCTTAAATTATCTTAATGACTTTCATTCTTTCTCAAACGTTTATAAACAAAATCTAAAATAATAATAAAAATCTATAATTAACAATTAAGACACTCAATTAATTTCTTCCAAGCTTTCTCGGCATCTGGGAATCCTCCGATTTGCTTCACTACTTTTAGGGCGGCGTTGGTTTTTTTTTTTTTCAAACGGCCTCAGCTGTATCGGAGACGACAAGGGGCAGTTCTGGAACTTCATCGATCTCATGCACACGCGCCATCACCGTAGAAGGCACGGCGGAGGCGGTGATCGCGGATAGGATCGCGTGGCACTTCTCGGTGTCGTTAACGGCCCTCTGCCAGCGGCGCCAGATTTTGGTAGGTGCGAACTTCCTACCACCGGGACACGTGTTTCCCAAGGCTCCCAGCCCGCCGCTGGGAACACGACAAACGGCCCGACCGGTACCCCAGGACTCGGCGGAGGTCTGGTGGCCGGCCTTCTTCGATAAGGCGTAAGACCGGCGGCGGGAGTTGTTTGAGAATTGGTCGAGCACGTAGACGACGACGTCAGGGCGGATCGCCCTCATCACATCTGGATGGAGCAGGTAGTTGGCGGCGGCACCACCGTCGGTGGCCGTATCGTTCTCCAGGGATTGAACGGTGGCGAGAGGGCGAGCAGCGGCAGCCATTTGGGAGAAAAATGGAGGGCTAGGGTTTTGGCTGAGAGTGTAAATTAGGGTTGCAGAAAGGAAGCTTTATGGAATGGCAATTATAAATTACATTTTTATTGGTTGTGGGCCATTCGACAAGCCGGTTCTATTAGGTCTATATTATTATCGGTAAATTACACTTTACCCCATTGTACTTTTATTCGGTATCACTTTACCCTCTTTTACTCTTAATTGCATCGATTTGCCTCTTTGTACTTGAAAAATTGTAGCAATGTGGCCCTCTCATTGTTAGATGTGAGTCATTTCACATTAACACCGTTTGATCTAACTTCCGAAACTACAAAAACGTCATATTTCCCAGTTTAAATAATTATTAATAAAAAAACTTAAAAATAAAATAATGAAAAACTCAAGACAACGAGAAAACATAGTTCACGACGCAAGCCATAATTTTTATTTTTTTAATAATTATTTAAACTTGGAATGATGGTTTTTTGTAATTTTCAGAATTAGATCAAACGGTTTTAAGGTCAAAGGTCTGAAAACTAACGGCGAGGGTTACATTGATGTAATTTTTTCAAGGTCTGATAAACTAACGACGAGGGTCAAATTGATGTAATTTTTCAAGTACATGGGGACAAATCGATGCAATCGGCAGTAAAAGGTGGTAAAGTGATATCGAACCAAAGTACGAGGCAGGAAAAATTGGAATTTACCCTATTATTATTATTACACGGTTTTACTATTATATTTACTAGCTTTTTTTTTCCGTGCTATGCACGGGATCGTATTTTAAAAGAGCAAAAGAAAAAAAATTTGATCAATTTAATATAATAAAAAAATATAATATACTAACATAGTAAAATTTAAGAATGTAATGATGTTCATATTTTATATAACATTAGTTTTTTAAATCTTATGTAGTAAGATTTATAATCTAAACAAATTGTTTAAAATTTAACAAATCGAAACAAATCGAATTTATATCGTTATCTCTTAAGATTTGAGATATATTAATAAAAAATAGGAGATCCGAGTTGTAAGGATTCTTCACGGTTCACTTTCAATTTTGATAATTATCGAAAAACATAGTTAGAAAAATATAGTTAGAAAACATTAAAAATAAATAATTACAAAAATACCATTAGATTTTCTTAGAGTTGCCTTGCGTTTCTTCTTTTATATATAAGATTTATGGTAAATTAATGGCAAATAACATACAAATCCTATTGGCAAAATTACCCTTTTATTTCTGCGCCATTGGATTATTTTCATGAATACCATTTTCTAACCTAGCCAAATCACAAACTTGTCTTCACATGAATAAGAAACACGAACATCAAGAAAACCAAGTAATAAAGCATAAAAGTGTGCTCGTTTCTAGGTAAATTCAGTAGCATAAACAATGGCAGTTTGATATTCTCATCATATTAAAAAAATATTAAAGTCTGCACAAAAATAATCACGGAGTTATTCTCTGAGGGTCGCGAGGGAAGAGCGATGTTTTGCGGATATTGTTGAGTGCACAGAATAGCATCACCACTCGCTCCAATCCCACACCAAATCCGCCATGTGGCGGTGCCCCGTACCTTCAAAAAAACCAAAGCGAATCAGACGCACAAATCTAGTATTTGTTGACGAAAACCAGAATATCCCAGACAAACTATAAATGAGAAAAAAGACGAGTTGATGAACAAACGCACCTGAAAGAATCGATATATGTCGAGATTGTGTTAACATCAATTCCGCATGCTTGAGCACGCTCTGTCAAGAACTCAGGCACATGCACACGTTGAGCTCCTGATATGATTTCCTCGCCTAAAAAAATAAACCAAGAAAAAAAATTTATATAATGAATTGGATACAATAAAAAGAAAACCTTTATTTAATGTGAATCTTGAAATGCATAGCAGCAAGCAATTTGACAATAGATCAAACCCGAGAGGGTTGATATATTACCACCGCTATAGTAATTCTTCTTGTATTACAAATGAAAATAACAAACATTTATATAACCATCTATTTGGTGAAATGTATTATTATGCATTTGGAAAATAGAAAAAATCAAACAAGCCCAAGCTAATTTGCATCATTTGTTTCATGCCACTTTAGTAATTAACGAGACAACCATGCTTTTGACTTCAAGTATAATAATAGTTGCAATTATGCAATACCTCGTATAAAAACATCAAACGAGTTGCTATACTTCATGTCATCATGACATGGCATGGTATAGAATGGTCGAACTCCGAGAGGGTAGCGGTGAAGGATGTAGAATTCGGTTCCATACCTAAAATTGCAAGAATAATTAAATGGTGATTGAAGTCATATATCTAAAATAATTAGATTGAAAGAAATAATAGGATAAAACCAGCATACTTTTCCAGTACGAGCTGCCCAAGCTTTCTCTCGGATTCTGTGTTGAGATCTCCGAGTGGGTCAACGTCAACACCAGATTCCTGCAGAAGTAAGATTCATTAAACAAAATGATATCATTATCAAATATGAATTAACATTTACTTATGCCAATTCCCGATTCATTAAGTTTATTATACACCTATTTTATTTTGCAAAACTTCTAAACATGTCAAAGTTGAATTCGCTAAACACTCGTGTTCCGTCTTACCTTGAGCATTTGTACGCCCTCTTCGAATGTAAGACGCAAAGTTTGGCGCAAGTACTGCATAATCAAAGACAACAATGTCAGTACATAGTAACGAATCCTTACATTCATTTCATATCATTATTACAACATATTACATTTCATTAATAAAACAAGATTTAAGTTTTGATAGAGAATCAACCTTAAGCGGCTCAAAGGGGTACTGCTTGTTGATTGCTTCGAGCTCCTTGGAACATGTCTCATTCAAACCGTCAAACATCGTGACAAATAAACGGTCAACAATGTCCATAACCTGATCGAATGAATAAACTAAGTTAATGATTTACAAAACAACATTTGACAGTAATCCAAAGCTTCTAAAAAGACAATAATATATTACCTCTGAATAATGCTCGTTAATCTCCATTTCAACATCAAGACCTGTAAATTCGCACAAGTGTCTATGTGTGAAAGAGTCCTCTGCTCTGAAAACTGGACCAATCTCAAACACGCGGCCAAAATCACCACAAATGGACATTTGTTTGTGAAGCTGAGGTGACTGTGCAAGACATGCAGGTGTTCCTTTGTAGTCCAATCTGAAAACAGCTGAACCACCTTCACTCGAACCTGCTATCAGTTTTGGGGTGTGGATCCCGACAAACCCTTCAGACAGCAAAAACTGCCTAAAGATCTGCTCAAACGTGTAATAACATTAAGAATCAGTGCTGAATATTTCTCAATGATCTTAACAATAAATTTAACATCTACATGACACTTCAATATTTCTAGCAAAAAAAGGGAAACAAGAGAAGGAGTGGGGCTGCAAAAAAATAATTATCTTCTTACAATCGAACAAAACCAAATTAGGAATCACTCGTCGAAAAAATGTTTTTCAAAACTTGGAAAGGCAAGTGAGCAAATAAAAAGACAGTGACAACACTTCTAAAGACTAGATAAGGTTAAAAGAAACGGAAATTAATGAAAAAAGTCACTGTTTAGAGGCCTTGTGATAAAGAACCGATGCTGAGATAATGGGAAAATCGCCTACAAGAAAGTGTGTACTCACATTCTCAATTTGACACTGAATGCGGAAAATTCCTTGATTAGCAGGGGTGCGGATATCAAGAACTCTGTAGTTCAAGCGAGTATCCTGATTCACTCGAACAAGCTGCTCACCTGCCTGCATTCGTTAAAGGGCTCATCAGTACATTGTTTTCTACTAAAAAGGATAAAAAAAGGACTTTATTTTTTAGTAAATTAATTAAAGCAAGATTAGATACCTTCAAAGCCTTTTCTATCTCGATCTCACTTCTAGCTGCATCGTCAATGTTAATGGGCAGTGTGGGAATAGCCATGTTCACACAATAAAGTTTCCTCACTTGAATCTCCACCTACAAGAGTCAATATATTTAACCAAAAATTCATGAGATAAAGACTCGAAGAATAAAATAACTACCATTCACGTCTGCCTAAGTGGTAAAAATTAAGAGCCATTGAATTGATTATAAACTATTCAAGCAAGTGTCAAACCAAATATACAAATATGGATAAAAGAATCACAGATGCAAACAAAGGTTACCTAAGTACCAGAAACTACGAGTACACAATATCCTAACATTATATCAACGAGTGAAACACAGAAATCCCTTAAACAAGATACATATTAGGCACCAACTGCAACCACAGTGTATATTAGGCATCATATACACTTTCACATACATTAACGAACCAGAACCACTTCCAATTATCATAATTGAGTGTTCATTAGTGGATTAAAATATATTAACAAAAGAATTATGAGCCAGAAAACTGATTCTAAACTAATCAAAGCAAGCACACCAAATCCTGTATACAACTACCTATAAAAGAAGCATATATAAAAACACATGATACTGAATAGCAAAAACTAGAGTCCACACTATAATTACATAACATACTTACATATACACTCTTTTATTCCTTAATCATGAAACAAAGATACATATTAAGCATCAACTGCAAACACAATTATTATCATCTAATAATAAAAATAGAGGGCACAAACTGAGCAAAACATATACATTAAGGAACCAGAACCACTTCCAATTATCATAATCGAATGTTAATTAGTGGATTAAACAACATATGAAATTATATACAACCTCAAAATTGTCAGATATACAGTCAAAAATGTTCCAAGTTGAAATCGAAGTATCTACAGAACTTTCCTAAAATAATTCAAAAACCAACACACACACACACCTGCTGACTGGCGCCGGTGATGGGTTGAGCCGGAACAGAAACAATTCCTTCGATATCAACGATGCTCTCTCTGCTCAAACTAGTGGCGAACTTCACCATCTGAGAGCTGACCACATCCTGCGCCACGGTCAATACGCACTGCACGGTAAACCCTCGCTTCCTCACAACGACGAACGCCATCTTCTTCCCCACGGCACGGATCGCCTGCGCGCGGCCGCGTACCAGCACGGCCTGGTCCTTCAACCCATCGTTCAAGTCTTTCACATCCGTCCACTTCTTCCCGGAGATTTCCTTCGACTGCAGATCGTTCAGCGGGATTTCGCCGTAATTCGCCGCCAGCGGGTCCTCGCCATCGAGGGCGACGGCCGACACTGCGGCGGCGGCAGATAAGGCGGCGGCCTCTTGGCGTTTGCGCTGGCGCTCTATCTTAGCGGCTTCCTTTTTGGAGATTTTCTTCTCGGAATTCTCTTCGGCGGTGGGATTCTGCGACGGTTCTTCCGATGACATTTTAGGGTTTGTAGGGTTTGTTAATTTTACTAAAATCGAATTTAAATGGAAGACGAAGGAAGATATGGTTGGCGGCCGAGGTTTTCTCTTCTTCTCTGTGGGTTTAGACTATTGTTTCCTATTAGACCGATTCTTTCTCCTTTTCTTTTTTTTTAGGGTAAATTACGAAAACCTCCTAAACGTAGGCTAAATAACGAAAAATACCCCGACTTATTCGTAATTACCAACAAACCTCTCCTAAGCTTGTTTCCGTCTTACACCCACCCGTACAGTATGACTTTTCACGGATTTTTTTTCTTTAAGGGAATAAACTTTACACAATTTCAGATATTTACTTTTATTTCTCATATATTTGACATAAGGTATAATAGATTGTACACGTTTTCTGTTAAAAAAACTCGATTAACAGTTAATTAGAGAGGGATTGTTATTACGGATAGATGGGGGTGTTTTTCGTTAATTAGCCTAAGTTTGGGGGTTTCGTAATTTACCTTTTTTTTAATGTGGGCTTATTTTTTTGTTAAAATTAATTGTTGTTTAATAAAAAATCTATTATTTAAATTTAGAATTAAAATAATAAATTAATTTCATTTTTTATTTATTCTTAATTGGTTAATAGAAATTTAAGGGGATATAAAATTAGTAAGAATACGAATTTTAGTACATTATATGTGTTTCACTAAAATTTAAACATATTTATTAATTTTACATGGAAAAAAAAAAGGAAAAATTACAACTTTCATCCATCAAGTTTGCCCGATTTCACATTTGGTCCCTCATATTCAGAAAGAATATATTTGATCCCTCATGTTTCAATAATTTAACAATTTTGGTCGTTTCCGACTCAAGCCAGTCATGGACACACGCTTGATTCGGTTAGTACTAACCGCAAATTGAGAGCAAGGACACAAAATTTGAAATTTTGAAATATAGGGGGCCAAATATATTTTTTGTGAACATTATAGGGCGAAATGTGAAATTAATGCAAACTTGAGGGGTTAAAAATGTATTTTTCCGAAAAAAGACGTCAAGTTCAGAAAGTGGTATCACATAAGGTTGTACATTGTGCAGTAATTATAGTACAACAACAACTCAAAGAGGACTGTGGGATAATCGATCGCAAAAGGACACGTGCAGCCCAAAGAGAACCCTCATCTACCCTTGCCAGCATTAGCATTTATTTAGTACGCGCTATAGAAATTACTATCTCCACTCCAGAAAAACTCTACCGACATCCCAATCTATGCGGAATGACTAAAATGCCACACCTTTCACCCCTGATAGTTAAAAGTGAAATAAAATGAGGGAACAAAACTAAATTGGTTATGGAAATTTAATTTTCTTTCACTTTATTTTGAAAATTAGGATTATCAGATGTAATTATAATTTTCATTAAGTGTGGTCAATATTATCATTGTAATCAAAGTGGGAAAATTGAGGTATTTTAATATTATGCTATATATATTACGTATGATGTAATCTTAAATAATTAAATTAATTTACTAATAAATAAAGTATAATAGTTGTGCTTATTTCGGTCAAATTGGTCTAATTAATTAGGTTGGATTTTAATTTGTTGTACTAAAATTATTGTTCAATTTACCTTATTGCTATTAGTTCTTCGGTTTTTTCTTTGCTCATAAGTCATAACACACTTGCAACACTTGAAATTTGTGATTTATATACATTTTACTTTGTCTCTATACTTATTATTGTTTATAACTATTATAAATTTCAACTTATTTAAAAGGATAATTAGCAAGAACCCCCTCATCTAGGAAAATGAGTTAAGAAAACACTCCATCCAAAAAATAATTAGAGAAAACCCCCTTACCTAATATCCTATCTAAATATTATTTAATAATTCACAAATCACCCTTTTTTTTTTTTTTTTAATAATTCACAAATCACCCTTATTAATATTAAATCTCTTCAATACCCTAACCCATTGTTGTTCTCTTTTTTTTTTTCCTTTCTTTTCTCGTCTTCTCGTCTTCTCTCTTCTGCCGTTTACTCTTATTCTTTTCTCATCTTCTCTCTTCTCGTCTTCTCTCTTCTCTTTTCTCTTCTCGACTGAAATTCGGAAGAAAAGCAAGACATCGACCGATGGTGGTGGTGGCGGTGGAGAGTGTTTGTCACCGCCTCCCGCCGCCACGTGAAGGGTGGTGATGGATATGTAGTTCACGGCGGTGGTTTCCACCGACGACGTTGAAGATGATGGCTGAATCGTTTCTGTTTTTTTTTTTTTGGACATTGAAATGTTAATTTGTGTTTTTTTGTATGAATTATTTAATTTATTTATTTTATTCTTATTAGGGATTGGTTGAATAGTGTATTGTGGCAGCGGTGTGGTGACGATCGGGAGGCAGATTTAGGGTTTTTTGTTGGATTGGGCGGATAACGGCGCGTGTAGAGAATTTCGCGCATGCTGAAACCTTAATCGACTATGTACATATTCATAGTTGATTAAGCTAATCGATGTTCTAGTAGTCGATTAAGGTTGATCGACTCCATTTTTGTTTAGTTTTTTTGGATTTATCGTTTATTGATTCCAATTGTATAAATCAATTATAATGTTTGTATATTTTTTGTTTTTGTAATATATAGGTGATTTTGCATTTTTTCGCAGTTGTGATTTGTTATTTTTAGTAGCAGATTCTTAATCGACTATGCTCTGATATCGATTAAGGTTGATCGCCTCCAATCTTTTTTTTTTTTTTGTTTATTGATTCCAATTGTATAAATCAATTATAATGTTCTTATATTTTTGTTTTTTTTGTAAAATATAGTTGATTTTGCATTTTTTTGCAGTTTTGATTTGTTATTTTTAGTAGCAGACTTTTGATCGACTATGATTCATCATAGTTGATTAATATAATATAGAAAAAAAATTAAAAAACAAATAAAAATAAAAATAAAGAATTTGACTATGCTCCATAGTCGATTAAGAAAACTGGTACAAAAAAGAAGGGGAAAAAAACGGAAAAATGGAAAAAAATAAAAATAAATAAATAATTGCTGAGCGTGGACCCAGTGATGATGTGGCGGGCGAGGACAAAACTGGAAAGCATAATAGCTTAAAATAGATGTCAGCTTTTCTCAAATGGACTGAAATATTTTGGACCTATCTACATTAGAAAAAATAATAAGGGGGTTTCCTCAAAGAGCCCTTATTTAAAATATATAAATAAAAATTTCCTAGTTTATTAATTCCATTTGGTTATGACTTTCCATCAATTAGCAAGTACTTGTGAATAATAGGATTTGAAAATGGCATGTATATATGTTTTCATAATTAGATCATAGTGAATTATAGTAAGAAGTAGAAATTACCAAGATAAATGCGGGGTACTAATGTCTTTTCCGTACCCGAAGAGAGTGCTCATAGCAATAAATCAAAATCAAAAAAATAATAAACAAAAGAAAATTCAATCAATAAATCTAAAGGGTACAATTTCAGACTTCTGTGAAGTGAAAAAAAAAAAACTAAATTTGCTTCAAAATTGGATCGCCGTTTGCCGGAGCCTCCGCTATTGGCAGTATGGCGGCGTTGAAACTGTTCATCGTCACCGTGTTTCTTTCCCTATTCCTCGCCGGCATCGGAGTTAACGCCGACGCCTCATTATCGGACGCCGATGGAAAACCTAGATCCGACGGCCCTGATTCCGCCGTTTTAGAGCAGCTCAAGTCCAAGATCCACACTCTCGGTGAGTGGGTTTCTAAATTCTGCAGTTTTCGTTGCTCAATTGTGTTTCTGCTTCGATTTTGTCGGTTGGTTTAGATTTGACTGTGATTATCAGATTGTTCTATTTTGAAAACTGAATTAGGTTTGTTGATTGATGAATAGATGTTAATAGAGATGGATATATTTAATTTAGTAGCTGGTAAAAAAAAATTATAGCAAATATTATTGGAGAAGATAAAGGCTCTATATTTGCAGTTGGAATCCATCGTTGCGGGTCCCACTTTAATACCCTAGGTTGTTTTTCCTTTTGACTGGTAAGTGATATGATTCTTTTAGCACGAAAAAGTATATGATCTGTGTTTGACGCGTGGGTTTGTATGCATAGTTGAAATTTTGTCATGTTTCTTATGATTTCTATGTCTGCTCATGATCGAATTATTCGGAAGATGTTGAAGTTTTATTTGAGTTATCGAAGGAATTTGTGGAGAAATGATCTACTTATCTTTTAGTGTAAGTAGTTACACGACGAATTGAAATTACTTTCCGACTGTCAAAGGAGTTTGATAACTGATTTGGTTTTGCTTTTTTGCTTGTGTAACTGGTTCGTATTAAATTTATGTATGTGTGCTACCTTTTCTATTTGGAGGTTTCTGCTCTTTTTTTCGTTTTTCTTTATGTCACTGTGAGTGTGTGTGTGTGTGTGTGTGTGTGTGTGTGTGTGTTTGGAGCTTCTACTCTTCATTTTTGTTGTTGTATATTTAAGTGATATAACCATGAATATATATATATTTTTTTATCTTTTTAATGTGGTAGCAGTTTCTCATTTTCCCTTAAAACGTTTATTATGTATGAAGAGAACCATATCGAGGAGAAAACTCGAGAAATAAAGAATAAAGACGAGGTGATTGCATCAAAGGAGAAGATAATAAAAGAGAAATCGGATGGCATCGTGTCATTGGAAAGTGAAATTGCTTCTCTACAAGTGAGTGACTAGACTCTCTAAAACTAAATATTTTATTGTTGTTCTTGTTGATCCGTACGACAATGACTTGTATTTGAGCAAGATGATTGAATTTTGATGTCTTCATTTTTGTTGCTTAGAAAAAAGGAAAATTAGATGCCACAGAAAAGTTGGAACAGGCGTACGCCCGAGCTGATGAATTGGAAAAGAAGGTGGAGAAACTCATAGAAGATCTCAATGTGAAAATCAAGGAAAAGGAGCAACTGGAAGCCCGAGTGATTGAAGCCGAGAAAAAGGCATCTGAAATGAGTTCTAAAGCGGATAAAGTAAGTTCCTTGCATATGCAAAGTTTGGCAATATGATGTGAGGTTTCATGTTTTTTCCTCCCTTTACTTGAGTTTAAGGTTGTAATATATCCAGTCCACGATCTTCACATCATAATGCATCATTATATAGTGAACTGAACTTATGCATGGTCCTCTTGTCAATTTCAAATATTCGCGTGTTAATGCATGAAATAGTGAATTTATAGTTTCTGTCTGTGTATTTGTGTCTATGAGTTTTTAGTCTGCAAAATGGTTGTCTTGTTGCATAAAGATTTGGTTTCGTTGCAAAAAAATAATTTCAGCGCGTCTGTCTTTCTATATGATGTCTGTCTATGTTTTGCATTTAATGTGGGCAAAAGAAGGGTTCAATGGCCTGAAAACCATGGTGCGACATGTTTTCTCTTCACGCCCATGCATAATATATATAGTCTACAAAGTGGTTTTATTGATACATAAAAAAAATAGTTTCGTTTCTTGGTTTTGTTGAATACGCAGTTAACGGTTTCCTAGTGTATTTGGTTTTCCGTATTGAGGATTGCAGAGCTTTCAATATGGTCATGGTGTTTTGTATCATATATGAGACTATATTTCAGGGATTATATTTTATTTATTGGACTAATTTGGTGGTGTTGTCATTTTGTTTTATAGCTTCAGAAGATTATTGATGACCAGAAAACCAAGTTGCGTAAAACTGAACGAGCTCTTCATATTGCTGAGGTATATTATTAAGAGCTTGACCAGTCGTAAGATTATTTTGTTCCTTCAATGAGATGATTTTACTGTTTCTTATTGCCTGAAATCTTTCACAGGAAGAAATGATGAAGTCAAAGTTTGAGGCGACTACCAAAGCCAAGGAGTTGATGGAGGTTTAAATATTTACTTTATTTATTTACTTTTACTTATTACTGGAGTACTATTATCTGGTAATATAATAATCATCTAATATATCTGTGTGTTAATGATTGCATTCGCCTACTAACTTGACATTGACCAATTCAGTATATTTTGTAGAAAGAGCAAAATAGAGATTAATTACCGTACACAAGTTAGAAGATGCAGCTTAGGACTAAAAATAAATCACAGACTAAGATAATCATGCCATAAATAAAGTCTTTCGTTTTTTAAATGTAGTTTGCTTTGATTCGTCATCTATAAGTATCATTTGGCAATTCGAGTGAAAATAAGAAAACCTTATGACTGGATTCTTTTATTGTTGAATAACTTTTAGCTGCCATTATGCAATATTGACCTACTATACCTTCTTAGCCTTGTGTATTCAACATCATATCACCAGTTTAAGTCATTAGTATAGGGGGCGTTTTTATCGAGACAAAAAGTCCAATTCCTTGTGTTTGCTTTAATGCCGTGCATAATCGAAAACCTGTACGTTAACTAATCTTGTGTTATGCGATGTTTTATTGTGTTGTCTTCTTATATGTGCTTATATTATTGATTTTAAGTTGGTATCTGTTTCCGATAAGAACCTTGTACTTGCCCTTCAGTATGACTGTGCATGTATCGCTGTGGTGATTTTTGTACAGAAAGCTTGGAACTAATTACATTAAGAATATTTTAAATCTTCGTTTGAAAATAGTTGCTATATGATTGTGTTGAAATAGGTTGGACCATTCACACTGGGTTTCCTACATGCTTCTAGATGTATATATTGGCATATGAATTGCACAATTTTTGTTTTAATTTGTCTGGTTAAGATTTATTTATCTTTGCAACATACATTCAGGTTCATGGTGCATGGTTTCCGCATTGGCTTGCAGTCCATTGCACTCATTATCAGGTATCTAATTATTCATTTATTTCACTGCTTACTTTCTTTTGGAACATCTGCTATATCTGCTTGCCGTCTCTTTATATTTCCAGTCGGTTTTGGAGAAAAAATGGGAAGCGCATGGGAAGCCTGCTGTGGAGGTGTTGGTTCAAAAGGTTGGTATTTTAGCAACACATGTTCTTCCAATATATTCCCATGGCCATTGTACTTTCATACATATATATATGTGTGTGTGTGTGTGTGTGTGTGTGAATTAACTGACCACGTTTTTTCTCGTTTCAGGCTATTGAGAAGAAGGCCCAAGCTGGAAAATGGGCTGCACCTCATGTGGAGACAGTGAAAACTGTAAGTCAGCACATTAATTAAACACGTGTATAGATTCAAATATATTTTAGGTACACATATCTACATGTATACGTATTTAACTGTGTGTAATTTAAATGTGGAAATTTACCAGATGTATTTTACCAGATATAACATCTACAAGACCTAACCAATCGCAATTTATTTTAGTTGGTATGTATAGATGTTGGTTATGAAGATAAGTACCCAATATTGCACTTTTTCATCATCTATTGTAATTTAGTGTTAATTATATCATATATTATATTTTATACAAACAGTTAAAATAACGTTCCCGAAAAAACACTTAATTTCTATTGTTAAATACAATATGATTTACTGATCTGGATTTTGAATTGCATAAGAATGCTTAAATATCTTGTTTGTTTGTTCATTGAACCTATCTTTGTATGTGAAGAAATGGGTCCCGGCCATAAAGGAACAGTGGGTAGTGATTGCTAGCAATGTCGAACCGCATGTGCAAATGCTAACTACGAAAAGTATCGAGGTTTATGGAGCATCTAAAGATGCCTTAGCCCCACATATCACTAAAGTTGTTGTATTTGTTGATCCTTATTTCCAGGTGAGATGCATATTAGTATTCCTTTTGCCTTTGTTTGTTTACCTTTTTTTTCTCTTTTTCCATTTGCTTATCCAATGAAATTAATCCGATTATTATTATGTTATGCAGGAACTAAGGAAAGTCACCAAACCGTACATTGACCAGGTGGCCACTGCATCGAGACCTCATGTCGATAAATTACACTCTGCTGTGAAACCCTACACACAGCACGCAGTTCATGCATATGGGAAGTTTCTTGAATCAGCTACAACATACCATCATCAGGTGTGTATGTATGTATGTATGTATGTATCTATGTGTGTGTGCGTGCATGTGTCATAATATATTTTGGTTGTTTGATATTTGACTAAGTGATGTAATAGTTCTATTTGTTTGATCCTGATCTCAAAATAATTTTTTATCTTTGATTAAAGGTTCAACACAAAGTCCAAGAGAAACTGAAGAGTCACGAGCTTACAAACCCTTTAGCAACGAAAGAGCTTGTTTGGTTTGCTGTAAGTTCTTCATCACACGACAAATTTTTTAACTCTTTGGTGAGAAATTTGTTGCATCAATTGCAGTTTTTTAAGTGAGATCTGTTCTTACTTGTTTTTCAGGCGTCTGCGCTTCTGGCTTTGCCCGTCATTTTTCTGATTAAAATATTTTCGGCCATCTTTTGGTTAGTCTACTAGCCTCGAGTTTTATCGTAGCAAAAAGTTTTAAGTTTTTTTAATTATTCTCTGATATTTTTGTTGTACGGCAGTAAAAAGACGCAAAAGCGCACCCGAAACGGTAACCCTGGCCGCTCTCGCCGAAAAGTGAAGCATGTACACCATGCAGAGAAGTAAAAAAACAGGTGATGTATACATACACACCTCGAATATAACTTTTTTGTTTCATCGGTAATTGTTGATTAAATACGATTTTTTTTTTTGGAAACAGCAGACAAAGGTTGAGCAACTAGTTTTGGTTTGTTTCTCGAGAAGATTCTGTAGACGTACACGAAGTACAGTGTCGATGGATATCGAAGCTATATTACAACCGTTCTTTTTGTATGTATACGAGGTAATCGGAATTAGGTTTTTTGTTGGAGTGGATAAAGTTTTTAAATGGGGTTTTTCAGGTAATATGTATTGGCATAGTCCTTATCCATGTATAATTTCTTCCCTTTTGTTTTTGGCCTTCAATACCACAGATTAATGTCATCTCTTTGACACTTTATAATTTCATTTATCGTTTTTTTCGTTTTCGTTTTCTGTTTGACAATAGATTTTATAATCCGAAACTTATTTCGGAAATTTAATACGAAACTCAAATCTCTCTCGTGACGTTCCGACTTATAAGAAACGAAAGCAGAGTTCTGAATGGCATCGGAAAAAAAAAGTACTGTTATTATTTATCCTTTTAGACTCCGTAGTTTTAGTTTTGTTTCTATCCTTATATGGTTCATAATTTAAATTAGGGTAAAATACGAAAACCCCCTTATACTTGGGCTCAAGTATAAAAAACACCCCCACCTATTCGGACCTATTAGAATTCCCCCGACGATTGTTTTCATCTTACACCGACCCCCTTATGGTGTTATTTTTCATGATTCCTTTTATTTTATTCCAGGGAATATTTCCCGAAAAGTGTCGATTCTACTCTTGTAGAAGTTATATTTTTTATGCTACTTTTTAAAGACACGAATTATTGAAATGTTAATCTGCCCCAACACTCGTATTCTGATATTAACAATAATAATAATAATTAAAAAAAAGAAAAAAGAAAAAGGTGAATCCTATTGAAGGGAGTTAAGCATTTAACAATTGAATCATATCAAATTATCAAGAAAAAAAATTGAATCATATCATATCAAAACTATTAAATTGAAGTTTGTTTCTTACTGTCAGTAAAACTGTAATAGTATACACTATAAAATTATTACATTTTCCACCACTAAAAATTAAAATACACTTGCTATAGCCCCTAAGAATTGTTCTCGTTAATTCAATTCATCTTCACTTCTGTAGATATTCAAAGACAAATCACTCCCACTCTCATATTCTTCGTCTTCATTCACGGTTTCCTCGTAATCGTTCCCTTCCGATTCTTCTTCATCTTCGTCCAATTCAACCGTGTGCAGATCATATTCCGCATCTCTGTTTCTATTCCGGTTCTGGTTTCGATTCCAATTCCGATTCCGATTAAACTGTAGACCGTAATCACCATCAATGGGATTATTTCTCTAACCGACATCATATATCCTAGCCAATGATCCCTTCATATCACCATCGTTATCCATTTATTATGCTCATCAACGCCGGAGCTCTTTCCTCCGAAATCCCGATTGATTTCTAATAACTTTCTCGCCAACTGAAATAGAATATTCAAAACGGAAACTATGCATGAATTAATAATTAATTGTACGTAAGCAAAGTAATTGCGAAAATGAATAACTACTTTCAAGTGGATAACGACCTCAAGCTTTGATAATGTACGCGCAATGGAATTGTCCTTGGCTAAACCGAGAAGGACTCGGCATGTGAGAACACGGCGACGCACAAGATCAGCTTGGGATGAGACTATCCGACTTTCGAGAAGCCGAAGAAGAATCTTTATTCCGTTATTTTCACTGATAGATTCTCTTGCTAGACAACACCCTTGTTCCATGTCGCTTATTGCCCGATCTTTGAAACCGTCTTCCGGGATGAATGGAGGAGGGGAAACCAGATTTACCAATTAAAATTTAAAATTTATTGTCACTCGATTCGGTGAAGAAAAAAGAAAGTTAAAACAATAACATGAAATTCATGTAGTATAATTTTCGATATGGTAAATAATTGGATAATATTACTGCACACATGGCAGGAAAAAAAACAATGTCAATTTCCACAAAATAGTAAATTCGAACATGTATCTTTCTTTCATACATATAATGTTAATATATAATATTAAATTAGTACAAAAAAATATATTCTCTGGTTATGTTCATGTAAAATTTATAACATGTTAATATCAAATGATTTAATCTGCTTATTGTTTTTAATATAAATCCAAATTTATTAATTGAAATGCAAAATTTCCGTAACATCACCAATCATGCAACAATAATAACAGAAGCTTTTAAATTGAATTTAACTAAATTTAAATTAAATTCATTATTATTAAAATTAAATTCAAAAATAAATCTATATATAGTTTCCAAGAAAGTTGATATATTTAGAAATTTTATAAATGGTAGGATATAAATATTTTAATGAAATAATAAAATATATTTAATTATCTTAATTTTGGAATGATGATATGTTTTTTATGATTTATTTTCACCTATCAATTTAACATATGAGATGAAACTGAATACATGTTACCAATTAAAATTGACAAATGTCAATCAATTAGGTGTGGAATTCAACTTTTATATATTATATAGATATAGGTTCTTAACATGCACATTATGTCATAATATCACAGTTTCAATGACTCATAATCACTCATCAGTTCATAATAATTAAAAACACAAATTAACGAAAAGTACTATTAAATTATAAATTATAATAAAAAAATTTATTAATATAATTGATTCACCGACAATTATTGGTCAATTGACAATTATTGGTCAATCGACTCATGGGTGTAACTCAACTGGTTCCGGAGGTGGTAAGTTGGTGCAAGGTCCTAGGATCGAATCCTGGCATCCGCAGTGTGAGAATTTCAACTCCAATGACGGTTGGTTCCTTGTGGGCACCAGGTCCGGGTCCGCTACCTTAACGGGCCGTTGAATTACCATGATTTACATTCCTCCATCAATCCTTATCGGGCCAAGGGATGGGGGCCCGGGGGCGAAGGATTTCGCCTTTTGGTGCAAGAAAATAGAAAATAGAAAATAAAAATCACGAACCGCCATATTATATATTGGGTTGGTTGAAATTTTCGACCCGATCTAATAAATTGTTTAAAAAACAATATTCATACACAAAATACACATTTCATACTCAAACTATGCACATACACTGTGCAGTCTGCTCACGAAATATATGCACATACATAGCGCACACAAAACACACACAGGGCACGCAAAATTTTTAGGGTGAAAAATATTTGGATTTTGTCCAAAAAGGGGAAAACAATGGATTTAAGAAACAAACTTAAGTTTGTCAGTAAAACTGTAATATTATACACTATAAAATTATTACATTTTCCACCACTAAAAATTGAAATACACTTGCTATATCCCCTAAGAAATGTTCTCATTAATTATCTTCATCTTCACTTCTGTAGATATTCAAAGACAAATCACTCCCACTCTCATATTCTTCGTCTTCATTCACGGTTTCCTCGTAATCGTTCCCTTCCGATTCTTCTTCATCTTCGTCCAATTCAACCGTGTGCAGATCATATTCCGCATCTCTGTTTCTATTCCGGTTCTGGTTTCGATTCCAGTTCCGATTCCGATTAAACTGTAGACCGTAATCACCATCACTGGGATTATTTCTCTCACCGACATCGTATATCCTAGCCAATGACCCCTTCATATCACCATCGTTATCCATTGTGATCAATCCCACAAAGGAATCGGTCGGTTCGGTGGCGAAATCGAGCACACACCGCTCGATTGGGATAGTAGCTATGTCGGTGTAGTTTAGAGCGTCTACTGTGCGGAAAGCCGAAAAGAGATTGTGCTTCATCCGGCGAGGGTTTACTGCCGACTTGAAATCCGAGCGGTCTCTCCTCAAGATTGCGTATATTACGTCACCGTCACTGTTGAATTTGATTGTCGTCTGGTGCAAGGAGGGCACGGTTCGGAGAATCTTGAAGTTTCGAAGATCGCACACCTCGGAGTTTATAATGACCTGTTGTAAAAACATTCGTCGTGTAAATTGTCAACAAAAATATATTTTCTTTTACCAAAACTAAGGGTGAAAATCGGACTGATCATTTTTTTTTGAAAGTGGAAAACTAATTCCAGCTTCGTACCAAAACAAATTAATGAAAAAATAATGAAAATTGAAATTTCGGAAACTGGAATATCAAAAAAAAAAAAATTGAAATCGGAAATTTTCGGATTGGAATAGACGAAATTCGGATTAAGAATCACATGGACTGGAGGAGGAAGAAGTAACATGTAATTGAAAATACATACTAATAATGATATATATTGTAAGTGTAATTTTCGAAAAATAATCATTTTTTTTGGAAATAAAAGTGGAATCTAATATGTATTCGAATTCCAATAAAAAAGATTTAAAAAATCAGAAACGAGCGGATTGAAAAAGAAAGTTTCAAAATCATTTTTTATTTAACGAGTTATGTGAAAATTCAAAATTTCCGTTCCAATTTTTACCCCTACTAAAAACTCGTCATTAAGTATGTACGCCGGAAAAAAAAAAAATGGGAAGCATGATAGGATTGGAGACTAAATGCAATAAATTAAACTCCCGTTTTTTGAAGTAAATATGTAAAAGGGAAACTATTAACCTCTACTCTACGTACGTACCTCATTCCCAGCAGGATGAAAGCCCCCGCCACCGAGGTCGGTAAATTCTTGAAAGCGGTGAATCGGCCTCGTACTTCTAGAATCCCACAAAACTCCTTCCCAAAGAAGCATATTCCTCAACGGGCCGAAGTGAATCTCGCAATACGGATTTTCGTGACGAATTACGCTACTATCCGTGTCATCGACAAGGCTCGTATTCAAATTCAACGTCTGAACATCGAACAAAAGAATCTCATGCGAAGAAGAATCCGACGGCAACGCCGCGAATAAGGTACCGTGACTGTCGAACCGTGCGGCCTTAACTCCTTCAAATGTATGTGCCGCAAACGAAGATCCATCCCACAAGCAAACTTCATTGGAAGTTGACGAGAGAAGAAGTCGCGAGTGAGAATGCAAATGCGTCACGTCGGAAGTATGGCAGACGGAGCTCTCGCACACCGTGGCGCTGCTTAAGTCGAAAAATTTTAGCCTCCTGGAAAACCCGCATGCGGCAACCCTAGTAGGATCTTCTATAAAAGCGATGCTGGTCAAACACGACTTGTCGACTTTGTCGTATAGAGTTTCCCTATGTCTGAATCTACTGTAGACAAATCGACGGTCCTTGCGACTTACGTCTATACCCCCGTAAGCAGTTCCAACCACTTCGCATCTCCTAAGCCTTGCTGTCATGTTCGTCGGCGCGTCTAGGGTTTGTCTCGGTTCGGGGCATGCATGGGGGTGAAGCAGCGAGAGCGGGGGTAAAGTCGTAATTGGAGCCGAGCATTTGGAATGCTGCAGCTTCAAATACTCGACCATCACAGAATCTAACGTGAGCCGCCTTTCAGAGCCAATCTCGTTCGAGTGCGTCAACTTGCGCTTTTTTGGCCGCAATATTTCGATGTCCGATTCACCGTCGGATTCCGGAGTGCGGATTATTAGTGGTGGCGCTTCTTCCGATTCTAAAGATTTCGATTTTCTTGGAGTATCCTTCAATTTAATTATAATCTTTGGAAGTGTCGACGGTTCATTTTTTCTCGAGACGGGATGTTTCTGATTTGAAGATGAAGAGCCTTCGGATTTATCGGGGAAGAATCCGGAAGGAGTACGCCCACACGGCAATTGAATTTGTTCTTTGGAAGATTGGAAATCTGTCAATTTAGCCTCTTTGCTAACTATAGCTGCACTTTCCGGTAAACCCGATGCTTCAAGGTGCCCGTGGATAAGTACAAGAAGTTCCCTGAAATTTCGAACGGACGAATTCCCGACAATTAAACACACATTATAAAAAGATCACAACACATGCATGAGTAAACTTTAAAAATTAAAAAAAATTCAAATCCCGTTACAAATGGGGAAAGTACGAACTTTCCCAACGAGGGTTGGTATATATGCATGAATAAACTAGAATTTTAGTTGCCTTGGATTATAAGTAATCGGAGTTGCTTCGACAATGGCAGCTTTTTCAATACGCCTCAAAGGTGGGGTAAAAGCATCGGCAGCTACAGTGCTTGCGCACCCCGAATTCGTTGTGACCTTCAAACAATATTTTTTTATAAAATTAATAAACATCGAACAAATACACGTACCTCACCAAATCGCAATAATTTAAACAATTATTACGCGCAGTATAATTAATTTTGTTGTGAATAATTCTACTTACCGCAATTAGCTCAATCGTCAGTTGGTCAAGCTCTGCATGCCATTTATTATGCTCATCAACGCCGGAGCTCTTTCCTCCCAAATCCCGATTGATTTCTAATAACTTTCTCGCCAACTGAATGAGAATATTCAAAACGGAAACTGTGTACGAATTAATAATTAATTGTAAGTAAAGTAATTGCGGAAATGAATAAATTATTTCAAGCGGATAACGACCTCAAGCTTCGATAATGTACGCGCAATGGAATTGTCTTTGGCTAAACCGAGAAGGACTCGGCATGTGAGAACACGGCGACGCACAAGATCGGCTTGGGATGTGAATATCCGACTTTCGAGAAGACGAAGGAGAATCTTTATTCCGTTATTTTCACGGATAGATTCTCTTGCTAGACAACAACCTTTTTCCATATCGGCTATTGCCCGATCTTTAAAATCGTCTTCCGGGATGAATGGAGGAGGGCAAACCAGATTTACCAACATATGCAATGCTGGATCCACAATCTGACATTTTCACGAGAAGGGAAATTGAAAAAATATATATAATATATATATAAATATAAAATGAAATCAAGTTTGCGGAAAATACCTCCGGTCCAAAATTAGCTGGTGTATTTATTACATCCAAAACTACAGCTATAGCAGCTCGGCCATTGCTTAACGTTGCATCTATGATATCACTTCGAATACACCGAATCAAAGTCAGTATACGCAATATTTCGATGATATATTGAAGAGAACCTTGTAAAGTACGTGTTAATTGCGAGGCCTACAAAGCAAATAAATATATATTAGGGAAACATGTGATATATGCAGAAATCGAAATTTCGACAATATTGAATCAAACCTGGCACAACTCAAGCAAAGTGATATGACCATTTGATCTTATGAATCTGTAGGCAGAGGGCCAACGGCAGTAGATAAATGTGGCACCCAATTTTTCATCGTTCCGTATTTGACGAAACAGAGAGTCAAACGCCTCGTTGCTTGCGTTAATTGGCTTATACGGTTCCCCACTCGAGACGCTTAGAATAGAATCCACAAACAGAAGCAGATGTGTTCTGATATATTGGTGGAGTGCGGCACAAGTCTCGTGAGCAGTCTGTGTCTGTCGATAGGTGAGTGGTGTCGAAGCGCCGGATGTTACTGAAGCGGAATAATGCAAATAATTAACCAATTTCTCCAGACCGTCGTGCGCGTCGAACGCGTCGAGTACCGCTCTATAGCTGAAAGCGGACGTTAGAAATGAAGAAACATCTGCCCTTGCTATGTAGTATTCGTGTTCAGACTCGAGAATTTCAAAAACCAACTCAACAACCTGCCGGATAACGCTTGAAGGGAGATCGCAGAGACATCTCATCGTACTCTGTGAAATATGTTATGGTGTGAGACAACAAATAGTATAACAAAAAATACTAGGGGTGGAAATTGGACGGATCTAATCGAAAAGTAAAAAAAAAAATTAATTTAGAAAGTGAAAAAATAATTTGAATTTATTCCAAAAAAAATCATAATAACCAAAAAGCGGAATTTCCGAAATTGGAAAAAAAAAAACTTGTTCGAGAATCAAAACAATTCTTATCGGGATTTGAAATTTCCATTTGTAATTTATATTATAAAATACATAATAACATTATTACAAGTGTAACTTCCGAAAAAAACTTGGAATTTTCAGATCATCGGAAACTAAAATCGAATCGAAAACCGGAATCTAATATATATTCCAATTCCATTCCTAGAAAAAACTGCCAATAAATAACATAATCAAATCAACCTATACGCATGAATTGCACTTGTAAAATCGATGACACAACTGAAAAAAAACATAGTTACCTGAACCCGAGTAACGGTGCATAAAAAGGAAGACAAACGATGAAACGATCGAGGAATTCTCGGACCAGCCAGCAATTTCTGGAGGCCACCGTTATCCAAAAACAACACCATGAACTTCTCGTGTTCGGTCAATTCGCAGACGAGCTTCAAAATATCATGCCAAAAGAGCTTATAATCATTCGATCCATCGTCTGTCCCGACACATTTCTGCACTAGAGCCAGGCACACGTCGACCGCCTTCTCGTGAAGGAGAGAGTCTAGAAAGTCGACATCCTTCCACAGAATCAAAAGACACACAAGCGACTGGATACAGAATTTCTCCCTAAGCTTCGAAAGCGAATCGGCGTCCACGAAGAAAAAATTGCCGACATCTTCGTCAATTTCAGGGTTTGAATGATCCCAATCACCTTCAAAATAATTTAAATACCTAGAAATGCAAAACTTCACGTGAGAATCTAGATTAACGTAATAAATGATCAAGAGTTTTAACATGTTAGTGAAATGTATCATTTAATATTAATATCTTTAGTATCAAACCTCGAGAGAGCAACAGCATTAAAATCATCTATAAGCGCCGATGCAACCTTATAAGCAGCATACGCTGCAACGTTTTCGTCATTCGTCTTTCGATACTCCTACAAAATTAGGGGAAAAAGAGTCATTCGTATAAACTATCGATTTCAAAAGTGAATATTTTTTTCAAAACAATAAATCGATAATAATATAAACTCGCCTCGAAAGCAGCGCTCTTAACAACTTCAGCAGCAGCAACACCAGCAGCACTTATGTCTGCTTCGGATGACTTGGAAGCTCTCGCTTCAGCTTCGGCAGCTCTGGCGGATTCCTTTACCAAATCGGTGATGTCCTTATTTCCGACTTTCGATAAACTAGCCTTCTTTTCACTTGTGCTACTTGCCGCGCACAAAACCTCAATGCGTAGTATTTGCATTAACTTAGCTGGCAGTCCAGACGTTAAGAAACGTTCCGCTGGTTCGCTGTCGCTGAAGTTCAAGAGAGAATGTTATAACAAACAAGAGAGCAGCAAACACATAATCATAAAAACGTAACGGACAATTAAATAATAATAAATAAAAATGGATTAAGACCGTACCAAACCAAGCATAGAGTAAAAACTCTTGAAAGAGCCCCGATTGAATATGTTCGCAACGTTTCTAATTCCAACGTATCGGGTGTCGTCTCATCCATCACCCAACCTCCGATTATATCTAGAACGTCGTCTTCAAGCTGATACTGTATCCAATGTGTTAAAAGTTATAAATATATGTTGTAATGAAAGAAGAAAAAAGAACAATATAATTGATTGCATTCAAAATATGGTACACTTACCAACCAACTCGGCAAACAGCTGAAAACGAGCCTTGCGGTGGCTGCCTTTGCCGAAACAGAATATCTTCTATCGGTTAGAATTTTTGACGATATCAACTGGAAAAATGCATCGTTCTCCTGCATGAAGAGGAAAGAACGTAAAACCCGATTTAATTAGTAACAAATTTTCTATTAAAAAAAAAGGTTGGCATGTTTAGCAAAGGAAAAAACACATGTACCTTAATAAGTTCCATAATACGTCCAGCGTTACCGAGAATGCTAGTAAATGTTGAGGATTGACCTTGATCGTTCGTGTATCTAAAATATCCAAAAATAAACAAGATGAAAACTAGTTACTATAATAATAATAAAACAAAAATTTAAAAAAAAAAGAGTTTTTTTCTCTTAGATCGTCATGCGAACAATTACGCAAGAAAAGACACGTAAACACCGAAGATGAAGGTTTTTCATTTGTACTCCTATAGACAACAAAGTATATATGTGTCGTTTATTCACTCTTTATTTCCTTTATTTTTTATTTTTGATTTTTGTTTTTATGTTGGTATTTACGTTGAAAAGTGAATTAAAAAAGGCACATAACTTGAAACAAACATAAATATGACGTCGACCGACTATTTTCTCGACCCCACAAAAATCATTTATCATCATAAATCCCCTTTAAATGGAAATAAATAATCGAAAAGTACAAACTCTCTTTCGAAAACGCCACGTGTTCCTATATATGTACCTACAAGAACGAGACACGTGCACAAGAGAAAACTCCACAAATGTCGAAAAAACGAGCTAAGAGAACGCGGGAAAGCTGCGGTCGGTAAATTATGTTTCTTTTCCGTAGTTCGTTAATTAAGATCTATACTTAATTGGACTTGGAGTTCCGTTTTTTCGGTTTTTTCGGTTTATGTTTTCTATCTTAATTAAGATCTCTTTTTTTTTTTTGATAAGAATGTTCACCAAGATCTCACTTCTACCATTTACATAAACACACATATAGTTAAATAAACTAATAGATACGATCTACAAGATATTTAAAAAAATTAACAAAAAAATTTAAAAAATAAGAAATTAACTGAATAATTTGGTTTTTGTGTAGATATTTTAAAAAAAAAATAACAAAAAAATCAAAAAAATAAAATTAAAACAAAATCAACACAAAAATCAAAAATGAAAAAAAATTAAAAATTAACTGAATTATCTGGATTTTGTGTAGATATTAGAAAAAAATAGAAAAAAATGAATTAAATTATGTGGATTTTGTTGCATGTAGAGAGCAACACAAGTTGATACCTTGATTCGAGAGATTCAAGGATAGTGGAGATAGCGTTGATTAAAATGGGGTTAGGGTTATCAGTATTTTCTGTGATTTTATCCATTAACGACTTCACTCTCGCCGTCAAAACCTCCATTTCACCATCCACTTCATTTTCCGGCAGCTCTTCCACCTCCATCACGACGGCGGAGGGTTCAGGCTGCGGCGGCGACTGAGTTTCCATTGGAAAATCCATCGATGCTTTTTGACTCAAAAGGAAAACAAATGATGCAAAAAAATTGAATTTACAATTACAGCTATTGAAATGAGATTTGTTTGGTGGATTTCTGTATTTATTTCACCTAGAAAACGTTTTCTGGGGGGCAAACGAAAAACTGCGAGTGTGAATGTGCTGTTGCTTTCTATATTTATAGTGTTTGGACACGTGTCCTAAAGTGAAGCATTTGTTTATTTTTATTATTTTATTATTTACTCTTTGTATATTCATTTTGCCGCTTTTTGACGATGATTCCTATGGAGATCTTTCTGACCCCACCCTAACCATTTTATTAAATAAATATATTGCATTAAATATTAAATTTAATTGGTTATTTATTTTCTTTATGTTTTTTCTTTCTTTGGATTTTATGATATAACAAGAAGTCAACACCAGTCAACAATCAATCTACTCTATTATATTTGACGTCTATAAAAATGCAAAATTTAGTCAAAATTGTTCGAATTTAATGTAATCACTAATTATTATTAACATCAATATTTTAAAAAGGGGAAAGTACAATTTGCACCCCTGAACTATGGGTCATGTCACAAACACCCCCTAAACCACAAAATGTAACAAATCAACCCTTCCGTTTCAAATCCGTTTGTATATGCTGATGGGCCTGTTGACTTTTACTTTTTTAATAACTTTTATTGTTGTTGAATTTCTTTTGACTATTTTACCCCTTGGTATGATGTGCTTGTATGCATGTGTATATAATATATCTATACCTATATATACCTGTTTGATTTCCATTTTAACTTTAAAAACTAAATAAAACCATTAACAATGAAAAATCGATTGAATTCTAATTTTCGCCCAAATTAAAAAAAAAAATCAAAAACAAAAACTTCTGAAAATTATTGGGCTAATTTCGCTAGCACTACAATTGAACAGATGCATCTCAAAGTCGAAGTAGGAACATTTAGAAAGAGATTTTGCAGAAAGAAAGAGAAGATTCACAATTAATCTTAGATAATGGTGAATGAGGAGAGAGAGAGAGAGAGGACTGGTGTAGGAACTTCATTGGGTGAAGACAGTGGTTCCATGCTCGACGAGTGTGTAGTCGATTTGGCAGTTGAAGATGTGATTGAACAGTCGGCGCGTGTGACGGAGTTTTGGCTGCTACCAGTGGCGAATCCAGGATTTTTGCCAAGGGTGTTCGGAATTAAATATAGTAAAAAAGGTAAAAGTTTACGGGGGTTCGGGGGCAGCGCCCCCGATTTTTTTTTTAATACTATGCACATTAAATAATAAAAATATGTAATATTTTCAAATTTAAAGGGATTATTTTACAAATTTTGGGCTGATTTAGGAAATATTTAGACATAAAATTGGTGAAAATATTTAAGGAGTGGTAAGCATATTAAAGTTGCAAGTGACAAAATGTGTATTTCATTAGCAGATTTTGAATTTAAAAAAAAAATATAGTTGTAAATTTAGAAAATAATTGTAATAATGCATATATGTATATATATATAATTAAGAATTTTGGAATAATTTAGATTATATAAAATATTAAAGGAATGGTAAATAAATTAAAGTTGCAAATAGCAAAATATATGTTTTATTAGGAGATTTTGATTTTTTTGAAATATTCAAAAATACCCACATATTCAAAAATTTTGGAAAACAATTGAAATATTATTGGAGATTTTGATTTTTTGAAATATTCAAAAATACCCACATATTCAAAAAATTTGAAAACAATTGAAATATTATATGTATTAGAAATTAAAAAAAAACAAGCATATATATATAAAATTAAGAATTTTGGAATAATTTAGATTATATAAAATATTATAAGAATTTTGGAATAATGTAGATTATATAAAATATTAAAGGAATGGAAATTAAAGTTGAAAATAGCAAAATATATGTTTTATTAGGAGATTTTGATTTTTTGAAATATTATATGTATTAGAAATACAAAAAAACTTTGAAATATTCCAAATAAAAGGGTTCAATCTGAGTCTCGAACTCTGCACCTCTCTGTATTTGAAGGGAGATCCCTACCAGTTCAGCTACAAGATCTCTTCAGCAATTTTTACATTTACAGTTATATAATATATAAATATATAGGGAATATTTTTTTTTCAAAATCAAGGGTGTGCAGTTGCACACCCTAGGACCACAGTGGATACGCCACTGGCTGCTACGGCAGGGGCCGACAATGGTGTGTAATCGGACATATGGATGGAGAACGAGACATCAACAGCCTCAAATCCTTGCTTGCACAATTAATTGAGGGATAATTTCTGTTCTTTTGGCCAATTAATTGAGGTTTGTCCCAAATCCTTGAATTTTGCGAACCCATGAACTGTACGTGGTTTTGCTCTTCTGATTTTTACAGACTAGATTATAAAGATTTGTTTTTTTGGAGAGAGGGAGAAGAAGTTCTGAAGTTAAGATTGTGTGATGGAGTGAAAGATGGTTTTCCTCAGAGGGGTTTTGAGGGGCACAAAGGTAAATGACTTAATTTGCTGAACAAAAAATCGTAAATGACTCAAAACTTAACGGTGTTATTGTTTTCAACGTTGACCCAAAATATCATGGGCTATTTCGTTACGTTTTGTAGTTCAAGGGGGTGTTTGAGACAAGCCATATAGTTCAGGGGTGCAAACTGTACTTTCCCCTTATAAAAATAACGAGTCTTATTATATAGGGGCTATTTGACAAACACCTTTATTCAATTTTAACTTTATAATAAATCCATTTTTAATAATTGATATTTGACATAAGTCCATTTAACTTAAATTATCTGAAATGCCCCTAGCATACTCTCTCTCCAAAATAACTCCTCATATTCATTGAAATCCACAACAAATCCTATCATACTATTATATATGATTTAGTTTTTTTATTATTCTACTTAAAAAAAAGTTTTTTTATTCTTTTTTTTTGTTTTTTTATTACAATGTTAAAACAAAATATTGTTTTTATTTAATTTCAATATTGTTATTTTATTTTTTATTTTTTACACCGGGTTTAAAAAATATGAATTTTAACGTCTAATTTTTTTTATTTTTTTTCTTTTATATATTTTTTTTATTTTTTCCACCAAGTTACGAAAATTAAAATCCATTATTTCATCCAAAACTAATCCAAATTTATCGAAAAATACTGTCAAAATTATTGTAAACTTCACTGTAAAATCAACGTAATTGACTTTAATATTAACATAATCCACAACAAACTTATTGAAATTCACTAAAAACATACTTAATTCACTACTAATACAACACAAAACTAAAAAACAAAAAAAACGTAAATTCACTATTCGAAAATCCACTATTTGAAACGTAAACCACTACTATGTCCAGGAAGAAGTGCAAGACCAGTACACCACCAACAAAGCCGACGAGGGTCACTAAATCAATATGAATAAGAAAAAAAAGTTAATTAGCAAATGAAAACCAATTTCCAAATAAAACCTTGGTGTCACACCATCTTGGTAATTATGGAAACTTTCATAAACAATTTTTTTTCAACCTACTAATATTGCATCAATTTGTTGAAACGAAAAATAATTGAGCGAACAACAATGAAAACCACTATGCATAAACAACTATATAAACATGAAAACCACTCTGTATAAATAGCTATATAAACATGAAAACCACTTTATATACTTATCAAAATTCACTACAAATTCATCGAAAACCACTTTGTATATACTTATCGAAATCCAATATGCATAAACCACGATATAAACATGAAAGCCACTCTGTATACATAGCTATATAAACATGAAAACCACTTTATATACTTATCAAAATTCACTACAAATTCATCGAAAACCAATTTGTATATACTTATCAAAATCCACTATGCATAAACAATTATATAAACATGAAAACCAATCTGTATAAATAGCTATATAAACATGAAAACCACTTTATATACTTATCAAAATTTACTACAAATTCATCGAAAACCACTTTATATACACTTATCGAAATCCACTATAAATTTATTGAAATCGACTATGAAATTAACGAAGTACACTATACAATGCAACAGAAGAACAATAACACAGACATATAAGATTTATGTTTTGGTTTAATGTTTAGAAGAACAATAATAAAAACAAAAGTCCACTAAAAAATGAACAATAAAGTCCATGATTTATCCACAAATTGCCAATTAAAGTTGTTTTTATATTACTATGTTGTTTTTCCGATGACATTATTCATTATATATCAATTTATGTTTTCTAAAGTAAATTAAGATCGTAAAAACAATAAAAAAATAATGAATGAATAGTTGTCTACATTATTTAAACAATAAAACATTAACCAAATTCAAAATATCCTTTTTCAAAAATAAAAAAAAAACAAATCCAGATCCAAAAGCCCTTCAGCTTAATTGAACCAAATACATAAAACAAAACAGAAGAAAAAATTGATAATAATTAACCAAAAAATATAATAATTGTTACCTTCTTATCAAGTTGTGTAAACGTTGATTAAATAATCTAATGATTGTTACCTTCGTTGAAAGAAGGCTGAAATTGCTCGGATTGAAGCCCCTCGCGACAGATTTGATTTGACGAAAGAGATATGAGAGCGATCTATGAGTTGTGGATGTCGTTTTCTACGGCCAAATCGATCTGAAAAATTGCAGCGGCAGAGGCGAACGTGATGGAGAAGAGAAAATAAAAGAGAGAAAAGTTGGGCGGTGAAAAGAAAAGTCAGAGAAAGATAAAAGATCGTGGTTTTTTCTTAAAGAGAGAAAAAAAACATGGACCCATCTTAATTGTACAATGGATATGAGGGGGGTTTGTCAAATAATCCCTATTATATAAATGTTGTGTCAAAAAAAGTCATACTATTGTTCAAAATGAAATTTTTTCTCCTTTAGCCCATTATTTATAGTCCAAACTCATAATTCAAGACATGAACTCAATTGCAAGTAGAAAATCAAATAATTATCTCCAGCCCACTATTAAGTTAATCAAAGCATATTGATGGAGTGGCGACGGAGGTGGAACTGTGCGGAACCAAGCTTTTCTGAACCGGAACGACGTGGGGATCTAAACACGCATCTATAACATAATCTACAATGAATTTTGGTGTTTCAAGGTCGTTTAGGTCCTCAAAACAATGTTGTTGTTGTTTTAAGAAAGTTTTAAATAATTCATAATTAATTTTAGAAAATTCGAATTTGAAATCCTCAAACTGTATTATTTCCAAATTGCAATATTCTATTGGATTTAGAATTATTTCATTTTTACCTTTTTTGGTGATATTTCGTTTTCCTAGTTTAATTAGGGAATTTAAGCTTTTATTAGTATATATAGTTGCTGTAGGGATTATTTTTCATCATCGTTTATTATAATATTATTTTTAGAGTGGTCACAATTTTCTGGTGGATTACAGAGCTCTTGTGTTATTTCGTATTAATTCGTTGCAATTAATTTGTTATTGTGCCTGCGTTCTGCATCATCATGTATAAATAGATTATTTGTCGGTATTGTTAATTAATTCATTCTTTAATTATTTTACGCAATTTAAGACTCTTATTTATTTTCTCCTAAATATGTGGCTCACTTAGACATCGAAGGAACCAAAAGCTCCAACGCCCTCACGTGTGTGTATTAAATGCTCCAATTTTTCCAAACAAAAAAAAGATTCTCTGAGAAGTGTCATAGATTCGAAGAACATAATTAAGGTGATTCGTATATTTTTAACTGTTGGTGTTTGGGCCCAGATGGTTAACTTAAAACCAGCCCAAGCCCACTTCCAAATGGCAGCCCACTCTCAAAAGGAATCAGCCCATCACCACTTTGAGTACAGGTTTTATTATGACCGTTAGATTATCAAATCTAATCTCAGCCACACATTCCACCATATAAAACCCTCTTCTCTCTCATTCAGCAAAACCTAATTTCTCTCCTTTCTTTCTCCGCCGCTTCTTCTCTCGGTGGTTTTCTTCTGGTCCGTCTTTCATGGCGGATCTGATCTGCTCTGCGATTTCTTCGCTTCTTGTTGCTCGTTTGAGGGCCTATTTATTCTTCTGGCCCCAAAAAGTGAGAGGTACGAAAAAACCAATTATTTACTTCCTTTTCTTCCCAAAATTCTGCTGTGTTTGAGAATCTTTGGGCTGTGTGTCTAGAATCGGGTTGTGGGTTTTTTCTCGGATACAGTCTGTGTGAGTATCTGTTCTTTGAGATTTGGGTTTCTGAGTGAGGGTTCGGGTGAATACGGGTCTTGACGGAAGGTGGCTGTTCGTGGTGGTGTGGCTCGATTCCTGGAGTGCTGGAGGCACCTGGACAGGGACTTGGACGAGAACAGCCTTGAGGACTGAGCCGGAAAGGACCGTCGTCTTCCCTGATTCGCAAGTCGAATCAGTTGGGTTAGCACGAATATTTATTATAATTTATTGTAATTTCTATTTGTGTTTATTATTTTATTTTCGTAGGAATATCTGTACTCCCTAATCCCATTTCCCATAGGTATTTATTTGTTATTAAATAATTATTATTTGGTCTGTAATAATTATCGAGTTCAACGGGTACCCAACAGTGGTACCAGAGCATTAAATTGTTGTACCCGTTGAACTGGCGTACAAAACCCTACCATGGGTTTTGCTCAGGTATTGTATTCTAAACCCCCTATGGTTGGTTTTAATTTTCCTGTTTATTTTTTGGTTGCGTTTCTGGATCTGTGTGTCCAGTTTTATTAATTGCTGGATCTGTGTGTCCATTAATTGTTGGATCTGTGTGTCCATTAAGTGCTGGATCTGTGTGTCCATTTGTGTTAATTTAGCTGAATCTGTGATTCAATCTGTGTGTGCTAAATTCTCGTTTATTTATTCCGCTGCTTACTTGAATTGTCTTCACGATACCAAATCTAGATTTATTTTTCGATTTAGTTTAACCTCTCTCTCTACACAAAAACCCAGCTTGCGGGAACCGCTAGTGCTTCCTGATCTGGTTGGGGTAGTTGAGGGAGGACTGCTAGGTTTTCGTCACTTGCTTTACGTCAACTTTGGTATCGTTTATTTGCGCAATCGTAATTTTTTATCCTGCTGTGTGTTCTGGATAATGGCTTCTATGACTGCTTATTCTGTGGCTCCTTTTGATGGAAAAGGTGATTTTTCAATCTGGCAACAAAAAATGAAAAGTATTTTAATTCAACAAAAATGCTTTAAAGCTATTTCTTTAGAAGATGTTTTTATGGCTAATGCCAGACGTGAAGAATTTGATGAACTTGCTTATGCCTCTATTATTCTGAATTTGAGTGATTCTGTGATTAGAAAGGTAGGAAAGCATGAATCTGCTAGAGAACTATGGGATAAGTTGGAGGAACTTTATACTGAAACTTCCTTGCCCTCAAAATTGTTTTTGCTCGAAAAATTTTTCAGATTTAAACTTGACTTGAACAAAGAGATTGATGTCAACATCGATCAATTTACAAAACTTGTTCAAGATATTAAACTGACTGGAGATAAAAATATTGATGATTATACTCCAATTGTTCTTTTAAATGCCATACCAGAGTCATACAATGATTTAAAATCTGCCATTAAATATGGTAGGGACTCTGTGACTCTTGATGTAGTTATAAATGCTTTGAAAAGTAAGGAGTTGGATTTAAAAGTGAACAAGAGCAATAAATCTTTTGGTGAGGTGAACTTTGTGAAAGGAAAGCAACAAAATCGTTTTCAAAACAAAAACCCGGCTTTCAATCAAAATGCTCAAAGTTCTTCAAATTTTCAAAACAAGAAAAAGGGCAAGTGGAATGGAAAGTATAATGTGAAACCAAATACTCCTAGGAAGTGTTATAATTGTGGTGATCCGAACCATTTTTCTAATGTGTGCCCTAAACCTAGGAGAGATCAGAAAATTGCTAATGTGAATCAAGTTTCTGATAATATGGGTGATGTTTTTATGCTAAGTGGTATGCATGCTTCTGTGAATTCTGTGTTAGCCTCTCTTAGTGAGAATGAATGGCTTCTTGATTCTGCATGTTCATATCATATGACTCCACGTAGGGAAGTTTTTTCTGACTATGTGCAAATGAAAAACTGTGGTGTTACTTTAGCTGATGGCACTAGAATAGTTGTGAATGGTATTGGAACTGTATGCTTAAAATTTGTTTCGGGCTATGTGTTAACCTTGAAAAACGTGAGGCATGTTCCTACTTTAAGTCATAATTTGATTTCGTGTGCTGTACTTGAAGATGATGGTTTCCGTGGGGATTGGGGTGATGGTTGCATGAATATTATGAAGGGTAGCCGTTATTTGTTTAAGGCTTTGAGAATGGGAAATATGTATGTTTGTTCTGCTGAATCTTCTGCATCTGTGAATGTTGTCCAAAATGATTTATCTGAATTATGGCATAAACGGCTAGGTCACATGAGTAATAAAGGGCTTAGTATATTGCATAAAAATCAGTATTTTGGAAATGATAAAGTGTCTTCTGTGACTCTATGTGATTCATGCATTTTAGGTAAACAAACGCATGTTCCTTTTCCTGAAAATCCTTCTCCCAATCCATCTAGATGCACGGAAATCCTAGAATATATTCATGCTGATGTGTGGGGTCCTGCCAGTGTTCCTACACATGGTGGGAACCGTTATTTTCTGTCTATTATTGATGATTATTCTCGTAAAGTGTTTGTTTTCCTGTTAAAGCAAAAATCTGATGTCTTTGATAAATTTAAAACGTGGAAAATGCTGATTGAAAATCAAACAGGTAAACGTATAAAAACACTTAGGACAGATAACGGAACTGAGTTTTGCAACCTAGAATTCGATAATCTGTGTGCTGAATCTGGAATTAGGAGGCATAAATCTGTTGTGCACACCCCACAACAAAATGGTGTGGCCGAACGAATGAACAGAACCCTTCTCGAAAGAGTAAGGGCTATGTTAACTAGTTCTGGACTGCCAAAGTTGTTTTGGGGTGAAGCAATTTTGACTGCTACTTATTTGATTAATCGTTCTCCATCTGTGCCATTAAATGGCGACTTACCTGAATCTGTGTGGTGTGGTAAGAAAGTAGATTTGTCAAACTTGCATGTTTTTGGTTGCGCTGCTTTTGTTCACCATAAAGGTGACAAACTTGAACCCCGTTCCGTGAAATGTGTTTTCTTAGGTTACCCCGATGGGGTTAAGGGGTATAGGCTTTGGTTGAAAGGGGAATTTGGTTACAAAACCATAATTAGTAGGGATGTTATTTTTAATGAATCTGAATTTCCTTGTCTTGCTGTCCCTAATGTGGGTTATTCCTCAATCTACTTCCAATGAGGTGGGAGCAATTGCCTATTAAATCTGAATGATGTGAGTGATTCTGAATTAT
>NW_012193926.1:524997-590504 GCF_000504015.1 Erythranthe guttata | reverse complement strand
AAATGAAGAAATTCAAAATGACAAAAATAAAAGGTTTAATTTAGAAAAAAAAAATATAGTAGAAAATGAATAAAAGGTTTTATTTAAAGAAAAAAATAAAAATATCAACATTTCACAATTAAAATTGACCGAAAATGTTAAAAAATATAGTAGAAAATGGCTCTAACAAGTAACAAACCCTTATATTTATAGGCTTAGCAGGGGTATTTTCGTCATATTTTGAAAAAAATACAACATTAGGGGGGTTTTTGTATTTATGGGTGTACATGGGGTATATGATACAAAGTCCATAGTACAGGGGTGTTTTTTATTTAACTCAATAAATAATAAATAAATAACCCTATAATCTAATTTTGGCCTTTATATTTTCCACCACTGATATCACGCCACCTGTCCTCAGAATTAATCTTCGTCTCCAGAGCTGCTTTCTGATTCATCATTATCACTCTCAACTTCCTCCTCCTCCTCGGTAACATCCCAATCAGTATCCTCATCTTCCTCTTCGCCGCCGTCACTCCACCGCTCTCTGTCGCCGTCGTTCCGATTCAGATGCATCTCCAGAAGCGAGGACGCAACTTCTCTCTCCTCGCTACTCAACGCCGCCGCAGATCCGCCGCCGACCCGCTCCGGCCGGCCGATTTCGTAAACCCTAGCCGTAGACCGGCGGTCAATTATGCTGTTCATGGCAACCACGCCGACGTAGGAATCCGTCGGCTCCGTCGCGAAATCCAGCACGCAGCGCTCCGCCGGAATCGTCGCGATGTCGGAGTAGCTCATGGCGTCGACCGTGCGGAAAGCGGAGACGAAATCGTTCCTCATCCGGCGAGCGTCGAACGCTGACGTCACATAATCGATGTTCCTCCTCATGATTGCGTAGATGACGTCACCACCGGAATTGAATTTAATCGTCGTCCGATCCAGTGACGGTACACTTCTGAGAAGCTTATAGTTTCGTAGATCCCACACCTCCGAGTTTATAATTACCTTTTCAGATCAATTGTTTCCTTTAATTAATTTACATTTCATAAATTCCAAACAAAAAAAAATTATTTAATTTAATTTATCTAATATGTACCTCATTTCCAGCAGGATGAAAGCCACCACCACCAAAATCAGTGTACCGCTCAAAGTGGTGAATCGGTTTTACATCTCTGCAATCCCACAAAGCTCCATCCCAAAGAAGCATAGATTTCGTTGCGGCGAAGTGAATTTGTGAATTCGCATTTGCCTGATCATCTAAATATCTTGTGTTGTCATCTTTGAGCATCAGGTTCAGCTTACACGTCTCGATATCGAACAAATAAATCTTGCGCTGAAAAGTCTCCATCGGTACTGCACCGAATAAGGCACCGCAGTTACTGAACTGCGCGCGTCTGATTCTTCCAAACAAATGCACCGGACCATGTGAAAGTGAAGATCTGCTCCATAAGCAAACGTGATCCGAGCTCGACGAAAGAAGAAGTTGAGCCCCGTTTTTATAATGAGACTGCAAAAGAGTCAATTGAGATCGGTGACTGGCGGAACTCTCCGCCACGCTTTTGCTTCCACCGTTGTAATCGAAAATTTTCACTTTACGAGAAGATCCACCCGTCGCAATTTGAGAAGAATCTCCGAGGAAAGCCATACTAGTTAGAAGGGGCTTTGATTCGTCGCCGAAAGTTTTTCTCAGTCTGAATCTACTGTACTTAAATTTTCGATCGTTGCGGTTTGCATCAAACCCTTCACAAAGACTTGTGTATTCACGTGCGCCGATCCTTCCTGTCACATTATACGAAGAATCGGGACACTGTTTTGACTCCAGGCAGGAATGATGGTGCAAGAGTGAAAGTGGGGGCAATGTCGTAATTGGAGCTGAGCATCGTTCGTGTTGCTGCTTCAGATATTGAATGACGAGTGAATGTAACGTGATTCTCTCATGGGTAAAATCGTAATTTGACTTGACTCGTCTTTCTTGTGGTGCAGTCTCGTTCAGCTTTCGCTTCATCGGTACAACTGAAGTGGATGATAATGGCAGTTCTTGTGCATTTTTGGAAGACGAAATACATCTTTGTGAACTGTCCTTCAGTTTGATTTTGAGCTTTGATTTACCATGTGAACTGTTTTTGGATTTCTCGGAAAAGAATCCACCGGGAGAAACTCGAGAAGGCCATTGCATTTGTATAACTTCCGTAGATTTCGGGGCAGATGGCGATAAGTTAGCGTCTTCGAGAAGTGCAGCTGCACTATCTGCTAGGCCCACTTCTTGAAGATACTCATGCATGAGGAGCAGAAGTTCTCTGACATATATTCACATCATTTCAGACAAGGTATTATAGAAGATTGTTTTCTTCTGTATATATAGAAAGAGCTGAATACTTTCGATCGGTTACCTATTATTGTAAGTGATGGGAGTTGCAGCAGCAATGGCGGCTCTTTCGATGCAACTAGCAGTTGTCCTTACAGCATCGTTCGCCGCTAAAGTGCTTGCCTTTGCGCAATTAGTTACCACCTTCAGATTAATGAACAACTTTATCAGTATGAATGTAGTCTTCAGTAATGTATATATATATAAGTAATGCTTACCGCGATTAGCTCAACAGTTACTTGGGCAAGCTCTGCCTCCCACGTATTATGCTCACCACTAGAGCTTTGTTTTCCGGAATCTCGAGTAAGTTCCGATACTTTTTCCGCTACCTGAAATAGACAGTCAAAAACAGAAACTTTGTACAACTTTTTTTTTTTTTTTTTTGTGAAATCGAATAAAAGTTTATATTCGAGTGACAATGATTACTGACCCCAAGCTTTAGTAATATATCCGCGATTTCATTATCTCTGGCTAAACCAAGAAAGACTCGGCATATCAGAACACGGAGGGATTTAAATTTCCGGGGTTGAAGAAGCTGAATAAGAGCTTTTATTCCCTTGTTTGCATGAACAGCTTTTCGAGCTTGTCGATATTCTTGTTCTAGCTTCTCTCGTTCAGAGGAAGCTTGCTGATGTGGCACGATGGCTGCATTTGATTCGTCGGTCATCGATTGAGGAGGGCAGAGGAGATTTATCAACAGATGTAGCGCCGGCTCAGCACCCTTGAACATATTTGTCACAAGAAATGTGCAGTTATTGGGATATTAATTAGCAAATCCAAAAAAAAAAAGGAATGTAATAATAATAAATAAATACCTCTGGTTTAACGTCGGCAGGGGTCATTATTGCATCCAAAATAACAGCCATGCCGACTCGACCATCGCTTACTGTTGCGTTTATTATTATTTCACGGCTGTATGGAATTAAAGTTACAATATGCAATACACCGAGTACGTGTGGAAGCAAATCTTGTAACCTATATGTGTTCTGTAAAACAAAAAAAGAAAATTATATATATACATACTGAAAGAATAAATATACATGCAGAAAATGGAAATTTCAACAATACTAATTAAAATCAGACCTGGCACATCTCCAACACGGTAATATGACCTTTCAAACGTAAGAATTCGTCGACGGCGTGCCAGCTCGTCGCCCTTGCAAAAGCGGGCCCCACTTTCTGATCCTTTTGTATTTTACGAAACACAACGTCCAGTGCCTCGTTGCTTAAGTCGAGTTGTCTATACGAAACCCTAACTTTCGAGACGTGTGAAATGGAATCGACAAACAAGTGGAGGTGCGCTTTCATGTACCGGTGCAGTGCAGTGCAAGTACAGTGGGCTTTGTTCTTATTGGAAGCATACTCTTGCAGATGACAAAGAAGCTTTCGCAAACCATCCTTTCTGTCGAATGCTTCGACGAACGCACGGAAAGAAAAAGCGGACGAGATGAATAAACCGGCATTTTGGCTCGATAAATCATTCCGACACTCAAGAAGCTCCAAAGCCAACTCGACAACTGTTTCGATGACGTTTGAAGGAAGATCGCACACGTGTTCCATTATGCCCTGCAAAAAAGAAACATAAAAACATAGTATGGTGTCAAATATTTGCTCACAGATCAAGAAAACCAATAGATACACATGATTACAAAAAAAAAAAAGAAAAAACAAACTTAGAAAATTACGAAAATACCGTTGTTAAATAATTAAGAGTGATAAAGGGCAAAAATGAAAAAAAAAAATGATCTTGAATATACTAAAAACCGGAGATATAAAAAAATTATGCGAAAACAATTACCTTAAACTTATTAATGGCGAATAAGAGCAAAGAGAGACTGAAAAATGTTTGCTTATTTCTCGGAACGTCAACAACTCTCTGCATGCCACCACGGTCAACGAATAACGTTACAAATTTTCGATGAGCCGCAAAGTGACCAACTACCTTCAAAACATCGAGCAAGTATAGTATACTTCTCGATAACGGTACACCCTCGCCAATTTTCACAGATTTCCTTAATAACTCAATGGAAATATCAACCGCCTTCTCATGAAGAAGAGGTTCGATACTCTCGATACGCTTCCCCATAACCGTCAGACACTTAACACATGCTTTCTCCCTTAGCTGTGTAAGTGAATCGAAGCTTGCTATGTAAACTTCACCGATATCGGTTTTCGGCATAGTTAACTTCCTACAAAACGCGAAAAAAAAAATAGTCGATAAGAATCTAGATATATATATTGAGTGAATAAATTAAATGATCATGTATGTACCATATGAGAGCAGCATCAAATGCAGTCTTTTTTACTTCGCCCAAAACCCCACTTCGTAAATATTGCATTAGCATAACCGGCAATCCGTACGTTGTTAAGGCATCTTTCATTCGTAGGCACCCACTAAAAATTTCGATAAAACAAAAATGTTAGAAAAAAACCCACATAACAAGACTATACAAATAGTGAAAAATATAAATTATATATAGAAAAAATTAATAAATAAAATTAAATTAAAGGGATTAAGAACATACAAAGTCAAGCATACGGAAAGAAGAGCAACGGAGTATGTGTGCAATATTTCGACATCTAATATTTGCCGTATCGTTTCAATATTCTCCAATTTGAGATGAGCACCGGAATTTCTTTGTGGCTCGTTCATCGACCAGCCTAAGAAATTATCAACAACGTCGTCTTCGAATATATGCGGTTTCTGTATCCCTTTCTGTGTAAAAATGAATATAAACATGTTAAATAAATAAATGATTAATGGAGTGTATAATATAGCAGCTAAAAATTGTGGCAATAAATACGTACCATCCAAACCAGCGAGCAATTGAAAATAAGGCGTACAGTAGCCGCGTTTACGGATTTAGAATATCTTCTATCGGTCAGAAACTTGAAAGATATCAATCGAAAAAACACGTCGTTCTTCTGCATGCGATAAAAAAAAATTAATTAGCAACTAATTAAGGGCGTTTTGGGATTAAAGAGTAAAACCTGCAGTAGGTATATTTAGCAAAGGAAAAAAAAACGAAAAGTACCCGAATAAGATTCCAAATGCATCCAAGATTATCATGAGAAGAGCTGTTGCCATTATTTGTCGAGGAACGATCTGCGTCTGTCATGTAACTATATATCCGGAAAAAAAAAACGAAAATGTACAGTTAGCCAAAAAAATGTTTGAAGAACGGTAATTAATTAGGTCACTTCTGAATTAAAGCCCTAAAACCTAAAACGAATAGAAAACACGGCGTCGACTATATTCACTACTTGAAATGGAAATAAATCGAGAAAGTATAGAAACGATCGATCGGCTTAAGAATAAATGCAATATTAAATTACATCATCTTTTTAAAATAAATTCATTAAATTCTTTACTTATCCTTAATTATAGTTGGCGCGATTTATTCGGTATTCCGTTTACCGTTAGCGATTAGATTTAGCTTCGAGTATAAAATGCATCATAAAATAATAAAAGAACTAGCTAGATCTGAGTTTCTCAGCTTCTCTTCTTGAAAATGAATAAATCATAAATAAACATATACATATATATATAGTTATAAATAAATAAATAAATGAAAGATCCCAAATAAGATTAAAAAAAAATACAATGAATTAATATAAATCTGAGGATGAAGTTGCACATAGAGCAACAAAAGTGGTACCTTGCATCAAGAGACTCAATTATGGTGGAAAGAGCATGAAGCACAATTGGGTTAGGGTTTTCTGCATTTTCTGTTATTTTATCCATTAACGACTTTGCTCTACTCATCACACCCTCGATTTCCTCCCACCCACCCACTCCATTCTCCGCCAGCTCAGCCACCTTCACCTCCACGCCGGCGCCGGCGCCGGCGGTGGCGCCGGAGGAGGACTGTGGCACAGCCTCGAATTCCCTGGCAGCATCCATTAATTTAATGCTAGTAATTACTATTTACTACTCACAGAAAAATTGTGTATTAAATTCTAGTCTATCTCTCCGAATACGCTTACAGCTGTGTGTGTGTGTGATTTTAGAGTGCTGATTTGGTCGTATTTATAGGTGTTTCCGACGGTGGGGGGTGGGGCGGGGGTGGGTGGGGGGTGGCGTGTAGAATTACTGCACAATTTTTTCTTTTATATTTCATATTACATTTGGCGCTCTGTGGGCGATGATTACAATGCTGATTTTGTGGGTCCCACCTGAACAATTTTTGTTTTTTTTTTTTCTCTTTTTTTAAACAGTAAAAGTAGTATTAAAAATGTTATTTAACAGTCTATTCTATGTTTGAGGATTGGATAAAGTTTTGAGACAAAAATATACTACTATTTAATATTTATAGTAATTAAACTATTTTTTACAAAATTAATCTGGCTTGATTTAGGCACGATCTTATATTATTTGCATAATGTTTGAATAATATTTTGTGATTTATATATTTTTTAATTCATTAATCTGGTTTGATACTGGGAATTGATTTATTATATTATGATACATTATTACGTAGGAAGTTTAGTCAATTTATACTAGATTTTTTAAATCAACACTTTGAGTCAATGTAATCAATCTTATTAATAAATAATAGGGTTAAATACAAAAACACCCATGTACTATGAACTTTGTATCATATACCCCTGTACTACACATAAATACAAAAACCTCCTTCACATTACATTTTTTTCAAAATATGACGAAAATACCCCTACTCAAGCGTGCGCGCGCGCACACACACACACACACACACACACACACACACACACACATATATATATATATATATATATTTTGAGTCATTCTCCAATATATATCATTTTCAGTGAATTTTAAGTGGAAATATTTGGTATTTATATTTTTTTTTTCTCCAAAACATTTAATTTCTTATATTTTTTTAATTTTCTAAATAAAACCTTTTATTTTTGTCATTTTGATTTGCTTCATTTTTTTTTCTTAAATATCTTCCGATAGTTCAAACATCCTAAGATTACAAACATGTTTACAATCCTATTACTGTTGAGGATTTGAACTACCGGAAGACATTTAAGAAAAAAATGAGGAAATTCAAAATAACAAAAATAAAAGGTTTCATTCAAAAATCTAAGTAATTAATTTTTTTAGAAAAAAATAAAAATATCAAAATTTACCAAGTAAAATTGACCGAAAATGTTAAAAAATACAGTGGAAAATGACTCAAATAAACCATTATATTTATAGGCTTAACAGGGGTATTTTCGTCATATTTTGGAAAAAATATAACAACATGGGGGTTTTGTATTTATGAGTAGTATAGGGATGTATATGATACAAAGTCCATAGTACAGGGGTGTTTTTGTATTTAACCCTAAATAATAATAGCATCAGATTAATAACATATTTTAGGGGCTATTAGTGAGAACTCCATCTAGCATTATTATAATGAACATGCCATGTCTAGCTCATTTTCCTTTATTAGTGAGAGTTCCATATTTTTTTTATTCTCAAATTTACCCTTCCTCTATTCACTACCTATTATACCATACTTTGATGCATTGTTTATTTTTATATTTTAATTCTAATTTTTTTATTTCTTATTTAAAAAAACTATTTTTAATAAATTTTTATTATTTTTTTTAATATTTTTTTTAGTGTATTTTGTGTCTTCAGTTAAAATAACTATATTTCAATAAAACAACTATTATTAAAACAACTACGGTTAAAAACAACTATATTAAACAACTGTTATTAAAATAGTTATGATTAAAACAATTATATATCTCCAACAACTCTCATTTATCAAAAAATCAACTATTTGTTAAATTAACTATTTATTAATATCAACTAAAAGGTAGTAAAAACAACTATACTGTTGTACAAAAACAACTATATTACTGTACGAAAACAACTATATGTCTGTAAATAACACCAACACAATTTCAACAAAAACAAACATTCATTATACTATTTGAACACAAAATTAGCCTTCAATATAAGAATTCAACCAAAATCTCCAACTAAGAAAATTGAGATTCGAGAATTGGGTTAAAAGAAAATCAGAGAAGAAGAACTACAACAATCAAATAATGTTGGCGGTGGTCTCAATTGAAATTTCAGACGCAATATCAACCCTAGCGCCGTTGTGTAGTCTCGTCATTCCTCCCTACCGAAATCCCTAACGCCGTCCTTGACGAGAGAATTCCATAGGTGGAGACTGCCTTCTTTTCGCGACGGTGCAGATAGGAACGCTGATGGGAGAGAGTAGACGACGGCGGAGACAATTGATCTACTGCCGTTGAAGTCGTATTGCCTCTCTAGATCATCGAGAATTGTAGCGGCGGCGGGATCGCAGATCCGAAGTCGGAGACGAGCAGTGACGATAGAGAGGGATGTACAACCAAATTTGTCGCAAGGTTCTGATGTTGTAGTGACGACGGCGCTGTGAAATCGGAGATGGTGGGGGCGGTGGCGACGTCGGGTGAGGCTGAATTTGTGGAAGATGGGGATCTGCGTGAAGAGAGAAAGAAGGGAGGCTAAGAGAGAGTGAAAAGAGAAATAAAATAATAGGTTGAAACAATTAGGTTAGTTTGAATAAGTGTGGGATAATATGGGCATAACAATTAATAATTTAATAAATAGATTTAATTATGATATGGGGGATTATGATTATGACTAATAAAGTAAAAGGGGGTGAATCCCCTCTAATATATCATAATGTATTGGGTTTTTTCACTAATAATCTCCATATTTTACTTCAGATGACATCAGCATATGACATCACCATCCCCCAATTTACAAGTCATCATGTGCAAATGGCCCAATTCAGTAGTTAATTGATAATAGTAATGGGCCCAATTAATAACTATTTCCACCTACCAATTAGTAGCCCAAATAAGTTGATTAGTAAAATTTAATTTCGCTCAAATTTAAAATTCAATGCCGACCCGACGTTTGTGGATCGGTTGATGGTTTACAACCGAATTTTTGGTTCCGAAATAAGTGGATTGGTTGATGGTTGACAACCGAATTTTTTGTTCCGAAATAAGTTGCTGGATTGGTATATCCATCACCTAGTTCACTTTCAAAAATTAAAATTTAGAGTAAAAGTATGCAAATTATGTCCAGTGTACCGTGCCATCATCTTTTATCAGTTCAAAATAATTAATTGTAAAAAAAAAAAAAAAACAGTTCTAAAATTAAAATTAATTCTAAACATGCACATTATGTCATAATATCATAGTTTCATACACCCATAATCAATCATCACTTCATAACAATTAAAAACAAATTAACGAAATTAATATTAAATTATAAATTATAATAATAAAATAATAAAATATTAATATAATTGATTCATCGATAATTATCGGTCAATCGACTTTTCGTGATATTAGAAACCATGAACCACCACAATTATATATTGGGTTGGTTGAAATTTTCGACCGATCTAACGCATTGTTTAAAAAACAATATTCGTACACAAAATACACATGTCATACTCAAAATATGGACATACAGTGTGCAGTTTGCTCACGAAATATATGCACAAACATAGCGCACATGAAACACACACAAGGCACACAATTTTTTTGTGTGAAAAATATTTGGATTTTGTCCAAAAAGGCGAAAACAATCCACAAGGAGAAATTCGAGATGACGATTGCATTTGTACTTGCACAGATTTTGTCGGAACATCTGGAAACTATGTTCAAAACGGAAACTATATAAGAATTAATAATAACTTGTAAGCAAAGTAATTGTGGACATGAATAAATTGTTTGAAGCGGATAACGACCTCAAGCTTTGATAATATACGTGCAATGGAATTATCTTAGGCTAAACGGAGGAGGACTCGGCATGTAAGAACACGGCGACGCACAAGATCGGCTTGGGATGCGGCTATCCGACGTTGGAGACGCCGAAGAAGAATCTTTATACCGTTATTTGCACGGATAGCTTCTCTTGCTAGACAACAGCCTTGTTCCATGTCGTCTATTGCCCGATCTTTAAAACCGTCTTTCGGAATGAATGGAGGAGGGCAAACCAGATTTACCAACATGTGCAATGCTGACATTTTCACGAGAGGTATGATTGGGAAATCGAAAAAATATATTTATAAATAGAAATGGAATCAAGTTTGCGGATAATACCTCCGGTTCAAAATTAGCTGGTGTATTTATTACATCCAAAACTACAGATATACCAGCTCGGCCATTGCTTAACGTTGCATTTATGATATCTTTTCGAATACACTGAATCAAAGTCAGTATACGCAATACTTCGATGATATATTGAAGAGAACCTTGTAGAGTACGTGTTAATTGTGAGGCCTACAAAACAAATAAATATATTAGGGAAACATGCGATATATACAGAAAGAGAAATTTCAATGATATTGAATCACACTTGGCACAACTCCAACAAAGTAATATGACCATTTGAACTTATGAATTTGTAGACAGTGGGCCAACGACAGTAGATAAATGTGGCACACGCGTATCCTATTGCACCCTGCATAAACATTAGTATGGTGTCAATAATATTATAAGAATAAAAATTAATCTTGAACATACTAAAAATCGGGAAAATATGTGAAAGCACAATAACCTGAACTGAAACAATTGTGACAACAAACTTCATTGGCACTCTTTTTCTAATTAATTATATGTACTTAAAACACAGATTTCATACTCAATTTATGCACATATACTGCACACGAAAGAAATGCGCACACATTTCGCACATACAATGCACTCACTTAGATTTACATTTCGCACATACAATGCATTCCCATATATATACACATACTGAACGAATAAATATACATGCAGAAAATGGAAATTTCAACGATACTAAAATCAGACCTGACACATCTCCAACATGGTAATATGACCTTTCAAACGTAAGAATTCGTCGATATCCTTGTTCTAGCTTCTCTAGTTCAGAGGAAGCTTGCTGATGTGGCACGATGGCTGCATTTGATTCGTCGGTCATCGATTGAGGAGGGCAGACGAGATTTATCAACAGATGTAGCGCCGGCTCAACACCCTTGAACATATTTGTCACAAGAAATGTGCAGTTATTGGGAAATTAATTAGCAAACCGAAAAAAAAAGGAATATAATAATAATTAAGAATCGAGATCATATACCTCTGGTTTAACGTCGGCTGGGGTCATTATTGCATCCAAAATAACAGCCATGCCGACTCGACCATCGCTTACTGTTGCGTTTATTATTATTTCACGGCTGTATGGAATTAAAGTTACGATATGCAATACACCGAGTACGTGTGGAAGCGAATCTTGTAACCTATATATGTTCTGTAAAACAAAAAAATAAAATTATATATATACATACTGAAAGAATAAATATACATGCAGAAAATGGAAATTTCAACAAACTAAAATCAGACCTGGCACATCTCCAACAAGGTAATATGACCTTTCAAACGTAAGAATTCGTCGACGGCATGCCAGCTCGTCGCCCTTGCAAAAGCGGGTCCCACTTTCTGATCCTTTTGTATTTTACGAAATACAACGTCCACGGCCTCGTTACTTAAGTCGAGTTGTCTATACGAAACCCTAACTTTCGAGACGTGCAAAATGGAATCCACAAACAAGTGGAGGTGTGCTTTCATGTACCGGTGCAGTGCAATGCATGTGCAGTGGGCTTTCTTCTGATTGGAAACATACTCTTGCAGATAACAAAGAAGCTTTCGGAAACCATCCTTTCTGACGAACGCACGGAAAGAAAAAGCGGACGAAATAAATGAACCGGCATTCTTGCTCGATAAATCGTCCCGACACTCGAGAAGCTCCAAAGCCAACTCCACAACTCTTTCGATGACGTTTGAAGGAAGATCGCACACGTGTTCCATTATGCCCTGCAAAAAAAAAACATAAAACATAGTATGTTATCAAACATTTGCCCACAGATCAAGAAAACCAATAGATACACATGATAACAAAAATTTAAAAAACCAAAAAAAAGAAAAAAAAAAAAAACTTATTAAATTACTAAAATATCATTGTTAATTAATTAACAGTGATAGAGGGCAAAATTGAAAAAAAGTTATGTGAAAATAATTACCTTAAACGAACAAATTGCGAATAAGAGCAAAGAGATACTGAAAAACGTTCCCTTATTCCTCGGAACGTCAACGAGCGTTTGCATGCCACCACAGTGCACGAATAATGTCACAAATTTTCGATGAGCCGCAAATTGACCAAGTACCTTCAAAATATCGAACAAATATAGCATACTTCTCGAAAACGGTACACCCTCGATATTTTTACTACATTTATTTAATAATACAATAGTAATATCAACCGCCTTCTCATGAACAAGAGGTTCGATACTCTCGATACGCTTCCCCATAACCATCAGACACTTAACACAGGCTTTCTCCCTTAGCTGCGTAAGTGAGTCGAAGCTCACCACGATCAACAAATAGAACGGCAAACTTCCTTGGTATTATATTACTAACTAGTTATGTTTACTTATTAATAGTATTTTTTTATAGATAAATTACACATTTCATACCCAAAATATGCACATACATGGCAATCTGTGCACGAAATAAACACACAAATTGCGCACACAAAAACACATGCAAACACACTGCGCACACAAAAAACACATGCACACATAAATGCTTGAGTGTGAAAATTTTAAATTTGTCCAAAAACAATCAATAACGAACTAATTAAAAGAAACACATGCACTTCACAGCCTCCTTCAACTTGCGTTTCAACGGCGATATAAATTAAAAGAAAATGATTACCTTAAACTTACTAATTGTGAATAAGAGCAAAGAGAGACTGAAAAAGGTTTGCTTATTTCTCGGAACGTCAACAACTCTCTGCATGCCACCACGGTCAACGAATAACGTTACAAATTTTCGATGAGCCGCAAAGTGACCGACTATCTTCAAAACATCGAGCAAGTATAGCATACTTCTCGATAACGGTACACCCTCGCCAATTTTAACAGATTTCCTTAGTAACTCAATGGAAATATCAACCGCCTTCTCATGAAGAAGAGGTTCGATACTCTCGATACGCTTCCGCATAACCATCAGACACTTAACACAGGCTTTCTCCCTTAGCTGTGTAAGTGAATCGAAGCTCGCTACGTAAACTTCGCCGATATCGGTTTTCGGCATAGTTAACTTCCTACAAAACGCGAAAAAAATAGTCGAATAAGTATCTAGATATATCAAGTTAATTAATAAATTAAATGATCATGTATGTACCATATGAGAGCAGCATCAAATGCAGTCTTTTTTAGTTCGCCCAAAACCCCACTTCGTAAATATCGCATTAGCATAACCGGCAATCCGTACGTCGTTAAGGCATCTTTCATTCGTAGGCAACCACTAAAAAGTTCGATATTAAAATGTTAGGAAAAAACCCACATAACAAGACTATACAAATAGTGAAAAATATAATTTATATACACAAAAAAAAAAAACTAATTAATAAATAAAATAAAAGGGTTTAAGAACATACAAAGTCAAGCATACTGAAAGAAGTCCAACGGAGTATGTGTGCAATATTTCGACATCTAATATTTTCCGTATCGTTTCAATATTCTCCAATTTGAGATGAGCACCGGAATTTCTTTGTGGCTCGTCCATCGCCCAGACTAAGAAATTATCGACATAACCACCAGACACTTGACACAGGATTTCTCCCTTAGCTGCGTAAGTGAATCGAAGCTCACTATGTAAACTTCGCCAATATCTTCATTGGTTTCGGGCACACGTGTCCCATTGTCCGCTGCAAAGAACACCGTACGGTGTCAAATAGAACATCAAACTTCATTGGTATTGTATTGATAAATAATTATATATACTCATTAATAATATTTTATAGATAAATTACACATTTCATACTCAAAATATGCACATACATGGCAGTCTGTCCACGAAATAAACACACAAACCGCGCACACAAAAACACATGCACACAAAAATGCTTGAGTGTGAAAATTTTAGATTTGTCCGTAAATAATCCATAAGGAACTAATTAAAAGAAACACATGCACTTCAAAGCCTCCTTCAACTTGCGTTTCATCGGCGATATAATTAAAAGAAAATGATTACCTTTGAACGTACTAATTGTGAATAAGAGCAAAGAGAGACTGAAAAACGTTCGCTTATTCCTCGGAACGTCAATAAGTGTCTGCCTGCCACCGCGGTCAATGAATAACGTTACAAATTTTCGATGAGCCGCAAAGTGACCGAATACCTTCAAAAATCGAGCAAATATAGCATACTTCTCGATAATGGTACACCCTCGCCAATTTTAACAGATTTCCTTAGTAACTCAATGGAAATATCAACCGCCTTCTCATGAAGAAGAGGTTCGATACTCTTGATACGCTTCCCCATAACCATCAGGCACTTAACGCATGCTTTCTCCCTTAGCTGCATAAGTGAATCGAAGCTCACTATGTAAACTTCGCCAATATCTTCATTGGTTTCGGGCACACGTGTCCCATTGTCCGCTGCAAAAGAACATCGTATGGTGTCAAAAATATTAAAAACAAATCTTGAAAATCCTAAAAATCAGAGAATAGGTGAAAACACTTATGAATAAGCATGAAGAGAGAAAGTGTTTGAGCAGTTCTTGGAACAACAAGTAGTCTCTGCATGCCACCACGATCAACAAATAGAACGGCAAACTTCCTTGGTATTGTATTTCTAGCTAATTATATGTACTCATTAATAGTATTTTTTATAGATAAATTACACATTTCATACTCTAAATATGCAAATATACTGCACGCGAAAGAAATGCCACATAATGCACTCGCCTAGATTTGAGTGTGAAGAATGTTCAAATTTATTCGAAAAGAATCCACTTTTAGATGGAGCATCCATTCCATAGGCAAACGTGATCCGAGCTAGAAGAAAGCAGAAGTTGGGCCCCAGTTCGATAATGAGACTGCAGAAGTGTCACACGAGATCGATGAGTAATAGAACTCTCCGTCACACTTTTGCTGTCACCGTTATAATCGAACACTTTCACTTTCCGAGAATATCCACACACGGCAATTTGAGAAGAATCTATGAGGAAAGCGATACTAGTTAAAAGTGGCTTTAATTCGTCACTGAAACTTGTCCTGAGTCTAAATCTACTATACAAAAAAATTTGATCTTTGTGGTTTACATCGAACCCTTCACCGTAAAGACTTGTAAATTCAAGTGTGTCGATCCTTGCTGTCACATTAGATCAAGAATCGGGGATCTGTTTGGCTCGGGGCAGACATTAGGGTGCAAGAGCAAAAGCGGGGGTAAAGTCATAACTGGAACTGATCTTTGGTGGTGTTCCTGCTTCGAATACTGAATGACGAGAGAATGTAATGTAATTTTCTCGGGGGTAAAGTCGTAATTGGAGTTGAGTCTTCTTTCTGATGGTGATAACTCCACAGTCTCCTTTAACTTGCTTTTCATTGGCAATACTGAAGTGGATGATAATGGTGGCTCTTGTGCATTTTCCGAAGCTAAAAGGTATCTTTCTGAACTGTCCTTTAATTTTATTTTAATCTTTTTGTGACCACATGAAGAATGTTTGAATTTATCCAAAAATAATCCACAAGGAGCACGTTGAGATGGCCATTGAATCTCTACATTTATAGATAACATTTAACGCTTATTTATTGATAGTATTTAAAATAAGATACACATTTCATACTCAAAATATGCACATACGCTGCACGTGAAAGAAATGCACAGACGTTGCGCTCACTTTCTGAAGTGCGGCTGCACTTTCTGCTAGACCAGTGCTTGAAGATAGTCATGCATAAGGAGCATAAGTTCTCTGACATTTACATGGAGGTACAAATAATTCAAACAAGCATTATAGAATATACCAAACTGATGTATAAGCAGAAAACCTCCTTCTGTGTATATCAAGAACCAGAATTTTCCAGTTATCATATTTGGTACGACCAATTTGGTGCTCTTAAATTGTACTGAACAACAAACTGTGAGGGCTCAAAAGGAAGGTATATATCTTATATAAGAAGCCATATGTGAGCTCCAACATCAAATTGGGCAGCCGATAAAGAATTATCCAGAAAAAAAGAAAAGTAATGTACCAACTTTTTTCATTTGTATGGATCTTCATGACATCTTATTCAAGACGAATGATTAAACAAATTGTTTTTTAGATTATCGACTTTTGGCTATAACAGTTGAAGTGTTGAAGAACCAAAACATAAGACACTGAGATATAAGAAGAATTGAACAAATAAGTGAAAACACAATTACCTGAAACGAACCAACTGTGAATAAGCAGGAAGAGAGACTAAGCAATGGTTGAGCATTTCTTGGAACATCAAGCAGTCTCTACATGCCATCACGATCCACAAATATCTTCATCAGTTTCAGATACTATAATAGTCTTTGACTGCTCCAGATCGCTAAGAATATTATTTAATTAAATTCCTAAAAACAGCAAAAATGTCACATGGGAATCTAGATCAAGTTAATAAATGATAATGGATTAAGTATGTAATAACAAATAAAAGTAGTGATCATGGAAATTTGTAATAACAAAATGTTACGACATGCAGGAGGGTAAATACATGCCAAGACTTGAACAGAAAAGAAAATGGAAAAACGAGCCCGTTGAGAAATAAATAGTAAATAAGAAAATAAATGGAACTTATGACAGTATAAGCAGCTGAAATCGTGGTAATAATACATTGATAAAAATATTTGTGCCAGCTGTATACACACCTCCCAAATTAGCGAACAATCGAAGAGAAACACTGTAGTAGCTGTCTTAGCTGATACATAATATCTAGTATCAGTTAAGAACTTCAAAGATATCAATCGAAGGAATCCATCATACTCCTGCATAAAGATAGACAATAATCAAAAGTTTAGCACCTCTGTGCACCTGAGAGGATTTGGGAAAGAGTAAAACCTGTTGGCATATTTAGCAAAGGAAAAAAATCAAGTACCTGAATAAGATTCCCAATAAGCCCAAGGTCATTAGAAGACCTGTAATTGTTTGTCGAGGAATGATCTTCGTCTTTCATGTATCTAAATATCCACGAAAAAAGAAAGATATAAATACATATACATATATGAAAACAGTTACTAAAAGTAACTCTTGTATAAAACTAAAAACAAACAAAAGTTTGAAGAAGCATAAATACCATGAATTCATTTTTTTGTATTACAAAAAAGAGAGAAGGACAATTGTCGAGTGAGGAATGGATTAGGGAAGTCATGTGTGCAATTACGTAAGTCAATAAAAGACATGTAAAGATAAAGAGATATAGCTTAAGCTTAGTATATCATAAATCACGAACGTAGAATCATTACATTTGGCAAGTCTGTCCTTCGCGCCCCTATATAGGAGCTGAAAGTAGCGTACTTACTCATTCAATGACCTTTCTATATTCACTCTGTGGTTCTTTTCTTTTTCCCCCGTTTTCCTCTTGGCAGTTCAAGCGTAAAGGGTAAAGCCCTAAAAACCTAAATCAAATAGAAACTTTAAATGGAAATAATCGAGAAAAAACAGAAACTCTCCATAAAAAACATCAGCACGTGTACCGATGCGCACCTATGTGAACAAGACACGTGCACGAGAGACAACTTCCAAATGTGCGAAAAACAATCTAAGAGAATACATTAACTACAGTTCCGTTACGAATATCCTTAATTTGAGTTACCGATTTATTCGATTTTCCATTTACAGTTAGTCATTAGATTAGCTGCAGGAAATGACAGCAAACTGCATCACTTAATAACCAAATAAACGCTCAAATCACACTTGAGATCCTTATATAAATGCATCGTAATAAGCTCCGATTTTTCTGTTCTTAAATCTTCCCAATTTTGAAAATGGTTTCTCGAGTGATCCTTCCACTTTGATTGAAAATGAATAAATAATAGATAAATACACAGTTAATGAAACCTAATAAACACGATCCAAATGATAACAATTAAAAACCACCATGAATTACCTGGATGCGATTTGCAACGGGGCTAGGGTTCTTGGGATTCGACGAGATCTTGTCCATCAACGACTAAGTTTTAGCCATCAATGCATCAATTTCAACCGCGGACCCTCTCGATTCTCTCTCCGCAGCTCAGCCACCTCCGCCGCGGCGTCAATGGCGGACGGTTTGAGCTCGAATACCCTACCAGCATCCATTAATGCTAGTTACTCATAAAAAAATAAACGTATCAAAGTCAAATTGTGCAATAAATTTTAGTTTCTCTCCAAATACGTTTTAAGCGGGGAAATGAATCTGGCTGGTGTGTGTATTTAGTGTTTTTTTTATCATATTTATACGTGTTTCGGGCTAGGGGTAGGGGAGCGTCTAAAATGTACAATTGGTATAAGCGGAAGGTACTGCTACTTTTTTTCTTCTTCTTCTTAATTTCACTTGACTCCCCTTTCTTATCTGAGCCTTCAATTACTCCCCCTTGAGTTCAATTTCCTATCAATTATGCCCTCATTAAGCATGTACAATATTTATTACAACTACGAAATATTAAGAACTCGTTTGGTTACCGTTATAAGATTTTATGGACTAAATAGTATGGGCTAGTAATATGTTCGATTGGCAAAATTTAATATTTTTCAAACTCACTACTAAAATTATTAAAATTCGCTGTTAAATGTTATTATTTCATTAAATTAGTAATATCCTCCCTCTGAGATTAATTTCATACGAGTGACTAAACAAGTAAAAAATATTTTAAATTACATGTTAATTTTATTAACTTAAAGGTTTTATAAACAAATTACGTATAATATTTAATACAAGATCTAATACAATGAACCGAACGTCTTAATAAGTAAATAATTAATTACTCAACAAAGGGTTAATTCAATTTCATCTAAACCAATCTAATTCGATATAGGTAACCGAACGAGCCCTAATCTAATTTAACTTTTTATTCTTTACATGTAACGAGTTCGTGTTTGTTTTGCTTTAAAAAATTGAAAATTTCTCAAATAATTTCTAAAGTTTATCTCTCTTGAATACATGATTTGACTACTAAGGTAAAAAAATTTGACTGCTACAGTAAAAAAATCTTCATAAAAAATTAAACAAACATCACTTTATTTATCAAATTATTCATTTAAAAATACATTTTTTCAAACAAGTTTAGACATGATTTGACTGTTGCATAGTATTTTATCTAAATCTCATGTCATAGAGTTAAAGGATACATGCTTCCCACACATATCTTAAATCCTTATTATTTTATTTAAGATTTATAAAACTTCGTCTATGATAACATCAACGGCCCCGCGGAAAACAAATATAGTGTATCTCGGTCTTCACGACATGAAATCTTGGCTTCGGTTATTGCTTTTGGGTGTGGCTGTAATTACAAATACCACAGGATCCTTAAAGTTATTTTAATATACATTAGGGTTGTAGGTGTAATTTATCCTATAAAACAATATAAAACTGAATACCACACCGAATTAACACTTCGTTAATCGGCATATATGAATTTTCGTTTGGTTTGATTCAATCGGTTTACCGACCAAATGAACACCCCTAGGTAAATTTAACATCGTAAGGGTGGATGCGTAAGACAATACATAATGGAGGGGATGATTATAATTATGTAAACAAGAGGTTTTTTTCGTAATTACACCTTACCTAAGGGATGACCGTAATTTGCAATATTATTTATTATTATTATTTAGGAAAAAAAAGCAAAAAAAGAGGGAAATGATCGAAAGGAGATGAATAATTCAGTTGAGCAGGTAACTCAAAAACCCTAGCCACCATTCACCGCCCCGCATATATTTGAACTGGAAAACCCCTCTTTAAACCCTTCTCTCTCTGTCAATTTATCACATTAAAAAACGAACCTTCTTTTCCAGACTCAGTAACAAAAATCCGCCATTCTAGAGAGAGAAAATGCCGCTGGGAGAGAGACACAGCGGAGACAAGAGCGAGTCTCGGTACTGCGGCGTGGAGACGGATTTCGACGATGACATGCCGAACCTCCTCTCCCTCAACATCCATGGCGGCTTCGATTTCGTCGTTGCTACTCTGGTTAGTAATCTCTGCATTTCCTTGTTGGTTCTTTTACCGTGGTTTAAATTTGTATGTCATACTTCATTGGCTAGATTAGTTCGGAGTATTTCTAGTTTTTTTCATGCCAGGTATTTTTTTTTTCTCAATTATGCGAGCAATTTAAAAAAAAAAAACAATCAACTCAAAATACTGGTAAAAATGTTAGTGAACACTTGCTATAAGTTCATGTCAATTTGATTTGGCCGGAAGTTAGTTGTTTATGCATTCATGAATGTACCTATTTTATGACTGTATACAGGGGTGATCAATTAGTCAATCATGAATTATTTTTTGTGTGAGCTAATGATCAGTAAATTACCTTATAGATTCATGTACTAAACAGTCTCTGGTTACATGAATTTGGTGCATATGTTCGTGCTTAAATGTGCAATCGTCTTTTCTTAAATTTTATTCTTCATTGTGCATGTTTGAGAAGGGTGTTTCAAATTGATTACGATGATCAAACCTTGGAGTTGAGAGTTACACTCAACTTACATACTAAGGTGGCGATGATGGGCCTTTGATTAGATTATTACTGTAGTACTAAAATGATCTGTTTTCATAAATGATGTTGTCGAAACTCAATGTTTAATATTCTATGACAATTTATCAGTCAACTTAAAACAAAGTATTAGATGACCAATTTTTAGGAAATTGAACTATCTGATTTTGATCTCATTAGGACTTTACGTTTTTTTGGTTTCATAAGAAAGAAAATGTTTCTTTTTCTCATGCAAAAAATTGTAGAATGTTTCTGGTGGCCAATTAGCCAGTCATACATCAGCCGAAAGGCTGCCGATCTGTGTGAATGGTCAGTATGCACACCTAAATTAATATGTTGATAGCCTCCTATTAAGAGACTGTAATTTCTCATTGAGGTTATTAACTACAACTGACTTGTAAGAACTAAAGAATAGTTATTGATTTTTCCTATGCAACTTGTACATGTGACCTCATTATTGTATCTTCTAAATAGTGAATTACTTCATTCCTTTCTTTTTAAGGGACGTTTGAGCAAAGAAAAAAAATCATATTATGTGTCATTCTACAAATTCAATGTTAAACAAATTTGTTTTGTCCAAATGGGTAATTTTGCAAATACTCTTAAGGAATTTCCCCCCTAAAATCAAGGCTATTTCATAGCTTCCTTAATTGATGTGCATATACCTCAAACGTCACCTAAAAAGAAATAGAGACGACATTATGAAGGTTTATATATTTCTTCTAATATTACTGATTTGACTGATATCATCACCATAATTAGTATTAGTCGTAACGTGAGACCTTCAGAGAAGCGAATAATATCATATTTGTGTGAAAAAATAATGTTTAATGTTTTATGTCTTAATATTGATTTTTTGCCAGTAGCTTTGTGGTCAATATCGTAATCATGATTTGTGTTTAATATATAGTTGGTTCTTACGATAGCGTACAAAGTAATGGGTTGAGATTCTATCTGCAATGTCCATGGCAAAAAAAAATTTGTGTTTGTCTAAATTGCCTGCATATTTATGGATCATTAATGTTGACCATGAAGCAAGCTTGGTGTTAACGGGAATCTTACTATTCTTTCTTTTGAGCAACTTGCGCTTATTTAAATTTCATGATGCAGATGGATCCTAATTATAGGCCCAGTCTAGTCGATGAATGCACTAGCAGATCAACTGCTCTGCCATTTGCTGGTTCAGACTTAGTCCTAACCCCTTCCCAATGGAGCAGTCACGTCGTTGGTTCGTACCTCTTACCTGACTGCTATTGTTCACCATTCCAAATCCTAAACTTTGTAATTAAACCACCCTATATTTGTTCCTTCTTATTCATTGTAGTAAATAATCTCATATATAACATTTTGGCTTTATTTGATCCTCGAACTTTAGTAAGATGATTAAGTGTTCAATTTGAAAAATTTAACCCTTAATTTTAATAATGCTTCAATTGGCGATCAACTGGAATTTCATTAGATACCTGTCCCAGTTTGAGTTTATGTTTTCGGATAAAACTCCATCGACTAACTTTTCTTGTTATCCAGGCAAAGTTAGTTCGTGGATTGACTTGGATTCTGAAGACGAGACACTCCGAAAGGACTCTGAAATTGCTTTGAAACAAGAAATAGCCTGGGCTTCTCATCTATCTTTGCAGGTGAATTAAGACTTAGGAATCGTTTCCCTGTTCTGTGAACAATGTTGCCCTTCACATTATTGTGAATGCTGGACTGTATTACGTCCACCTGCATGCTAATTATTCATATGTTTCAGGCCTTTATAAGTGTTCCATCGATAACATACTTTCTTATCGTGCATTTTATCAGTCAGCATACTTAATCTACGTTTTTCGCTTGCAGGCTTGCCTTCTGCCTACTCCCAATAGAACTTCTTGTGCTAATTATGCAAAATGTTTGAACCAGATATTACAGAACTTAGCCAGCATGCAGGTACAGTTCGAACAATGTCCCAAATTTATGTCAATAATCTGTATGAGTTTCTTGTATTGATTATTATATGAGTTATGCGTATGCCCTTTTCCCTTTGTTCTTATCATTTGCGTCCATGTTAAAGTTGTGGCTTAGGATTCCATTGGAGAAGTCTGAGGATGACACAGACTCCAAGAACCCAGATTTCATGGTGAGTAATGATCATTTTACCTGACTTTCATACCACAATGGCTTCCAGTTGGATATTTATATTTCCGACGAATGAGTTCGAGTCTCTACACCGTTTGTTTTTATCCTTTTCATTTTCGATTTCAGATAACCAATTTAATTTAGCTCTTTGTTTTAGGTTGTGCTAATTGAACTCTAATCTGACAATAAACCCTTTCTCATCTTTTACGAGTTTTGCAGTTGTGCTTCAACTTGGTCTTTAATCTTGCGTGATGTTTTTTTTACTCTATAGGTTGATAGGCAGATTGATTCATGGGAAATGTGGAATTCGTTTCGGCTTCTTTGCGAACATCATAACCAGCTTTCAGTTGCACTTGATATCCAGTGAGCTTACAGTATCATTTGATTGCCAGCAACTCCTCAGTTTATTATTTATATTCTTGGCGGCTGACAAGTCTTTGTTCTTATTTTGATCAGGTCCTCATTACCTTCAGCTTCTTCAGTTGCACGTTGGTTTGGAGAGCCTGTCAGGGCAGGGATAATCAATACTAATGTATGTATAACTGTAAACTGTACATATTCTACTGCTGTAACTATAAACCTAATATGTTCGCGTCTAAATTGATGTACACAATTTTTTGCTTATTTATGAGTTGTTGTTTTGCCAGTCTTTTCTAACCAATGCACGGGGCTATCCTTGTTTGTCGAAGAGGCACCAGAGATTAACTACTGCATTTTTCAACCACTCTATTCAGGTAGTGTGGTGAAACATTCTCTTATTTTAATTTTACATCCTTTTAGGATGTCAATGTTCTCTGGCACTTAGTGAGCTACTACTAAAACCATTTTCTTATAGATGCATGGTCTTTTTTGTATTTACTAAAAATGTTGTAACTTGAATTTGCGATCGTTACTAAGGGATTTGGTAAAAGTTAGTGTGATTTTGTTAATTTGATTTTTTTACTGTTCCTCGGCCATGGTCATGTCGCACATATCTCTATTTAGTTTTCTCACGTGGTCTAAGAAAATGAGTAATCTTAATGCTGTCCTCAGCAACTAATCATATGTCAATATGTCATTTAATATTAGTGATTGTGAATTTGGAGTATTTTAACATCTTAATTTGGTACTTTGAGTCTATGTACCTTATTCCTGCTGGTATTATACAGATAGTGATATCTGGCCAACCAGTACACAGTGCAGTGGGTGCTTCGGGATCACGTGCTGATAATAACGTTAAAGGTAAGGTTTTACGAGTTAATTTGAATTTCTCTTTAGTGTGACACGAATTATTTCAGTCAATTGATTTTGTTATTTGAGATGCGTTCTTCTACCAACTTTTTATTATTTCCTATTTATGTTAACGACGAGTTTTTGTTCAGATGGGTTGAAACACCCCCTAAAATCTTACTTAGATTATGTTGCTTATCTGTACCAAAGCATGGATCCCCTTCCCGAACAAGAGCGCTTTGAGGTAGGTACCTCACATCCCAAGCTTCAAAAGTGGAAAAAAGGAAAAAAGAAAAAGAAAAAAAGAAAGAGAAAACACTTGCTGATTGTGTTTCCTAATATTTGTATTCTGTTATTATTTTTGTTTAACTTCTTAATTATGATGTACCAGCTTGGCTATAGAGACTATCTGCAATCACCCTTGCAGGTGAGTTTCTATGTTACTTCAACTTTTTATCACCACTATTCTTCCACCTCGGGATAATTTTTCTTCTTTCCTTTGTAAAGCATGTTCCCCTAACTCACCTATAATTATCTTTTCATCAACTTTGAAGCCTCTCATGGACAACTTGGAGGCCCAAACATATGAAACATTTGAAAAGGACACTGTAAAATATAGCCAGGTATGCCGTAATCTTTGATAAATTTCAACTATTACATGTTGGTGAACTTGGTAGTCATTTATTATATACCGGAATGTGAGTAAATAGTCAAAAGGCCAAAACAGTCTTCCCCTTACAAAAACATCTTCTCTGTTGAGGTACATGTGTTTGCATGCACGCCTGCCGTAATATTGGAAATCTTTACATTTTGGTGAACTTAGTTTATGTACAACGTTTACTGTGTGTATCTGGCGAAGTATTTATTTTATGGATGTCCAGCGCACCAGAATGTGGGTAAACTGTGAAACAGCAAAAGTCTTCATCTTCTTCTGAGACAACTTAATCTGTCAAGGCATTGGATTTAGCATTATTTGATTCATCAAATGATAATCTCTCTTTTCGTTCCCAGTGGAAACATAGTTTTTGATTTCCATTTTCCATATTCTACCTAGTCCTATTCTTTGTTAAAATTGAAGTTGAAAGCAACATAATTTACTCATCCATGTTTGAAGTTTAGTGCTTTACTAGTTTATGGATTTTACATTTGTCATCATATCATGCAGTACCAAAGAGCAGTTGCTAAGGCTTTGGTTGACAGGGTCCCAGATGAAAATGCTTCTACAGTGACGACTGTAAGTTTTTTAATTTATGTGTATAAGCATTTACATTCTCTTAGATAACTGCCAGTATCATATCTATTGGACTAAGCTGGACCGTGTTATGACATAAGCTGGACCTTGTTATGACATGATCTTTTATCTGTTCTAGGTATTGATGGTTGTGGGTGCTGGACGAGGGCCTCTTGTCAGAGCATCATTGCAGGTCTTTTCTTTTGCCATCTGCCAAGAGAATATGTGGGATCAAGAAAAGAAGTTTCAGTCTGAAGCAGACCCAAAACCTTATCTTTTATCTTCTCATTTTATTTATTTTTTAATTGATAGGCTGCTGAAGAAACTGAACGCAAATTAAAAATTTATGCTGTAGAGAAAAATCCAAATGCAGTTGTTACACTTCATGTAAGTTGTAGAATTTCTTGTCTTTGTCATCTTTTTATTATATTATTATATTTTTTTTATTTTTTTTAATAATTTTATTACTGGTTTGGAGTTTTAAGTGTTGTGTCAAACTATGAAGGTTTATTTAATAAGCTGGATTTAACGTTTATGTCTATTTGTGCTATGTGTAAGTTACTAAATCAACTTATAATTTAATGTCTTTAAAACAGAGTTTGGTCAAGCTAGAGGGCTGGGAAAAAACAGTCACGATTGTTTCCAGTGATATGCGGAATTGGGATGCACCGGAGAAAGCTGACATATTGGTACCTCTCTAATTGTGCAGTTAATCGCAAAGAAAGAAGCAAATGAGATGTTACATTATTCTGGAAAATGTAATTGTTAATATTCTCATATTTCAATTTAATGTAGGTTAGCGAGTTGCTGGGTTCTTTTGGTGACAACGAGCTCTCACCTGAGTGTCTTGATGGAGCCCAAAGATTTTTGAAGGAAGATGGAATCTCAATCCCATCATCGTAAGTAGGCTTCCTTCTCCCACCTTTTGTTTTTGAAGGGCAATTAGCTGTTGGTACAGATGCTCTACTTACGCAGTTATTCTGTGTTGTTTAATGCCTGTTAAAGTCTAGTCCTGGTTTTTTAGCATTTTTTTAATGCTTATTAAGTATTGTTAGTGTCCAATATGAATAGGTATTATATGCCCATTGTTCACTTAAGAAATGTTTTGTTCTTGGAAGCAAATTCCTGAGAATGTCTTCTAGCAAAACTTGTGCAACATGCTTTTCCATATTTAAAGGCCAACTGCAGGGATATATTTGCAGCAAATATCTCTCGAGTGTATTCTATATTGTGTTGTCTTCAATTTGAGACATATTTGTAGAAAAACAACCTAAAAGTATATTATGGATTTAATAGCAACCGTTACTAATTCCTCTTTTCTTTGGAGTTGGCAGGTATACGAGTTTCATTCAACCAGTGACTGCCTGCAAACTTTACAATGATGTAAAATCCCGAGCACTCCGATTCTCCTTAATTTGTTTTAACTTCCTAAAAGTCAATCACTTACGTTTCAATCTTTGTTTTGGGGATGACACAGATCAAGTCACATAAAGATCTCGTTCACTTCGAAACCCCTTATGTGGTGAAGCTGCATCGCGTGGCTAGACTTGCACCTACTCAGCCAGTTAGTTACTTCTCCTGCATTCATATTGTTATTTGTTCAGTGGAAACATTTTTTTCTCTCCTTTATTTCGTAGACTGATTCTACTACTTTACTTTTCGTTTTCCTTAAATAGGTCTTCACATTTACCCATCCAGAATTCTCAACAAAGGCAAGCAATCAGCGCTATAAAAAGCTTCGTTTTGATATACAGAGTGACACTGGCTCATCCTTGATTCATGGTATGTGATTCTGAAGCCTTGCTATTGCTCTATATTTGCTGAATCACAACATTACATGTTTTTCTCCAACTATTGCGACTTGAAAATGACGATAACAAAGAAATGATTTTATATTGCTCGATCAAGTTCTCAACATTTTCATCTCCAAGAGAAAATAGTTACTTGTTGCTAAATTTAACTGTTAGCTTTAACACATAAGTGTTGTTATATTGGCTAATTCATTCTGGGAGATGAGATGACAGAGATATAAACAGAGAATACTATGGAAACAAATATGAAAGTATAGCATATTTTTATCTAATTATTGTATATATCTATCAAATGTCTTCACAAAAAGCATGTGGAATATTTTCGGTTAGCTTTTGTTCTTGTTCATCCGCATGAAAGCTGAGATTTGGATAGTGCTTTTTATGAATCCATCGAGAAAAGAATCCCTTGGTGAAGAGGTAAAATCACAGGGAAGGGAAATACCGAAAGGAGGTATATTCGCGAGGGAAAATGGGTACATAAAAACATACTTAAGTTTTGATCTCTAGTTTTGCTCTTGTGCAGGATTTGGAGGTTATTTTGATGCAATACTTTACAAAGATGTACATCTTGGAATTGAACCATCAACAGCTACCCCAAACATGTTTAGCTGGTACACGGTCCTTACAAATATATTTTAGCTACAATTATGTAGCAAATGTATACATAGATTGTGAGCTTAGGCTGTTTTTTCTTTGTTTATATTTCGTCTCTGAACTAAAGATATAATTGCTTTTTTTCATTTTTACGTATAAACAGGTTCCCAATATTTTTTCCATTGAGGACACCGATATGTATTCAGCCCGGTACTCCTTTAGAAGTTCATTTTTGGCGTTGTTCTGGTTCTACCAAGGTATCTTACCCCTCTCGTGTTTTTTTTTTGCTGGTTTAACTATCATCTTCATTTCGTATTTTTAACAATATTAGAACTGAATATTTTGGGTTGAAATGATGATGTAACAGGTTTGGTATGAGTGGTGTGTTGCTTCTCCAACCGCTTCACCGATGCACAACACCAACGGGCGTTCATACTGGGTCGGACTTTAAGGTTTTTTTTCTTCTTTTTTTTTTTCTTTTTTTTTTTTTAATTTATTTTTCTTTTTTTTTTTTTAATTTATTTTTCTTTTTCTCGAAGTATTGGATTTGATATGTACACAGACTGAAGACAAATTTCATTTGTTGTATACTACATCACATAGTTGATTATTTGTATGCCCTTTTTACGACAACCTTGTGTATGTATGCATGAACATTAGTCCTCTGTGGGCATTTTTTTTGGGAACTCATCAGATAATTATAATTCGAGAAAAATAAAATTTGTTGTTTCATATATATTACATGATATGTGAAAATGTTGATATTAGAATATAGAAAATAATTAAACTGCAGAATAACCCAAAATAATGCTACTACTTTTTCTACCCAAAAACCGAAAATCAATAGTATACAGCTTAGTTCAAGATCCTTCCACACAATATTACTTAAAAAAAGAAAACATCACTTTCTTCAGAATACAAATAAATATATTTTTCCCTCAAAATTTCCTGGAGAAATAGATTAACTATAATTTAACTACTCTTACATCAATTATTTACTATAATATATTGTTTATTCTATTGGAATATGAATTATAGGAACAAAAACAAATAATTAAAACCAATTCGTATTATTAGTTAGGGTAAATTACGAAAACCACCATTGACCCGAATAACGAAAAACACTCCCACCTATACGTAATAACTAAAATCATCATCTGATCCACTATTGATCGAGTTTTTTAATAGAAAATGTGTACAACCTATTATACCTTCTGTTAGGTACGTGATAAATAAAAGAAAATATCTGAAATTGTGTAAAATCTATTCTCTGGAATAAAAAAAATCTATTCTCTGGAATAAAAAAAAATCCGAGAAAAGTCACACTGAAAGGGGTTGGTTGGTGTAAGACTGAAACAAACCTAAGGGGTTTTTTGGTAATTAAAATAGATGGGGGCGTTTTTCTATATTTAGCCCAAGTTAAGGGGGGTTTTCCGTAATTTACCCTATTAGTTAATGGGCCAAAATCTGGCCCAAAAATGCAATGTCATGTGAACGAATAATTCATTATCTTCATATACATCGTCCTAATTCAAACCCTCGCCTCTTTCTTCTTCCTCCATCCCCAAATCCCACAGATCGGATAATTAGAAACTGATTTATATAAGGATTTAACTGATAATTCGATCTTAGGGTTTCGCGATTCTCTCTTCTTCACCGGAATTCGAAAATTAGGTTCAATTTGTTGTAGGATTTGAAGGCGCGCTCGTACAATGTACAACGGAATAGGGTTACAGACCCCTCGGGGCTCCGGCACCAACGGCCACATACAGTCGAACAAGTTCTTCGTGAGGCCGAAGACGAACAGGGTCACAGATTCGAGCAAGGGATTCGAATCGGGTCAAGGAATGGCGGGCGTGACCCGGAAAGCTAATAAGGAGATACTGGAGCACGATCGCAAGCGTCAGATTCAACTCAAGCTTCTCGTGTTGGAGGATAAGCTGGTTGATCAGGGGTATACCGATGCTGAGGTGGCAGAGAAGCTCGAAGAAGCGAGGAAGTCGCTTGAGGCGAAAGATGAGAACGAAGATGGGGGAAACTATGGCGGTACATCTGAAAAGTATGATTTTTTTTTTATTTAATTAATTTTATTTCTTTAGATCTGTTTAAATTGAAATGTTACTGTTTACATTGGTTACTTTGCTGCTTTTTTTAAACTATTTTTATGAAAAGTTTGTTGTTGTTTCTTTTCCAATTATCTCTGAAGTAGGCAGTTAACTGGACTAGTTCAAGGAATTTGCATCGTTGTTTCTTCCGGTGATGAATTTTGGGTCATTGTTTCTGATTATATTTTCTGGGTGATCAGGGTTTCCGAGACGCAGACCCATCAGATTGCTGCATTGAAGGAAAGGCAGATGGAAACACTAAAAGCTGCTCTTGGTATAGAATCGGAAGCTGAGAAAGAAAAGAAACGCCTTGAAGCTGAGGAGGCTTTGGAACTAGAAGAGGGTGAACTTAGAAACATCCACAAAAAGGATGCTGCTAACAGTCATAAGATTAAGCTGCATGAAAAAGATGCAAGAGATGACAAGGATGTGAAAACGAAGCGCCAAGAGAAAGAGAAAACCAAAAGAAGGCATGATGATTCCTCTGATTCCGATACCGTTGAGAAGAGGCATGAGACTAAGGAGAGACAAAAAAAAGGCAGAGGAGCTGCAGCTACCAGTGATGATGATTCTGATGTCGATATTAGGAAGAGAAGAAAAGAGTCTTCCATGAAAGAGTCATTGAAGAAAAACAGGAAAGCTCTGAAAAAACGTGGCAGTAGTTCTTCTGAGTCGGAATCTCAGTCTGAATCTGATTCCGGCTCAGGTTCGGAATCTGACCATGATAAGAAAATACCTCGTCGACGGTATGGTTCTGATGATGGGTATAATTCTGGTGGTAGATCTAAAAGTAGAAAGCAAAATGTAAAGAATCTTCCCAAAAGCAAGCGACACGATTCTGATGGTGATAGTTCTGATGAAGGCCGGGTAAGTCAAAAGTCAAAGAGCAGAAAACACGATTCTTATGAAAAAGACAGCTCCGATGATGACTCTAAACAGCGTCATAAGGGGAAGCAAACTGAGAAAAGTAGAGAAATTGACTCTGATGAAGGCCCGAAAAATAAGAGCCGAAGCGGGAAAGAGCCTTCCAAAAGCAGGCGGCATGATTCTGATGATGAGCTAGAGGAAGATGAAAGAACTCGGTCTAAGAAAATAACTCACCAGAAAACTCCTGTTGACAATAGTAGGAAAATGAGGAGTGAGAAACGAGAGGAAGTCGTTGGGAGGTATGGTCAAGAAAGTGAATCTGATTCTGATGAAGCAAATAAAAAGAAAACAGAGCGACATGATAGATACGAGTATGATGCTAGCCGTTATTCTGATGTTGAGTTTGAGGAAGATGAGAGAACTCGGTCTAAGAAAACGACTCAGCATCATCAAACCCGCAGACCACAGGACCCTTCTGCTGACTATCGTAGGAAAGACAGGAGCGATAGACACGATAAAGTCGGAGGGAGGTATGGTCAAGAAAGTGAATCTGATTCTGATGAAGCAACCAAAAAGAAAACAGAGCAACGTGATAGAGATGAACGTGATTTAAATGCTGGGGATGGTAGAAAAAATCAAACTCACGATTCTGGTAAGGATTATAACCGTAAGAGGAATGATTCCATTGAAAGAAACAGAGACAATGATAAAACCCGTGATAGAGTTGGAGGAGTTGAGTCCGTTCCGAAGAATAGAAGTGGTTATGGTGATGAGTCACGGGGCGACAGAGGTGGAGAGAAGGGTTATGCACCCGAAACTGATGACTGGGAGAAACTAAAGAACAAGGTTTCTGCTCGAGTAGACACATTCAAGAAATTGGAGCAATTGTCCAAATCAAAGGGAGATGGGTCTAGAGATAGAAGTGAAGATACGACGAGGGGTAAGAGAAAGACAGATGGAAGTTTGGATGAGCAGCAGCCTGAGCGGAAGTCGAGAAAGCTGGATTCGACGAAAGAAACTGGTTATGAGGGGACTAAAGTTTCTTCGGAGAGACAAAGCAAATCATACAAGCAACCTGTGGAAGATAATAGCAAAGATTCAAGGCCAATAATACCTGAGAAAAGGAGAGATAATCGGGACAATGAAGATGGCCAAAGTAGAAGAGAAAGAGGAGATGATGTGGCATATAAGAGAGATCGTGGAAGAGAGAAGGAAGAGCATGAGAGAGGTGACGTGGCATATAAGAGAGATCGTGGAAGAGAGAAGGAAGAGCATGAGAGAGGTGACGTGGCATACAAGAGAGATCGTGGAGGAGAGAAGGAAGAGCATGAGAGAGATGAGGTGGCATACAAGAGAGATCGTGGAAGAGAGAAGGAAGAACATGAGAGAGATGGCGTGGCGTACAAGAGAGATCATGGAAAAGAGAAGGAAGAGCATGAGAGAGATGACATGGCATACAAGAGAGATCGTGGAAGAGAGAAGGAAGAGCATGAGAGAGATGACGTGGCATACAAGAGAGATCGTGGAAGAGAGAAGGAAGAGCGTGAGAGAGATGGAGAATATGCCTCGAAGAGGGCTAGATACGATGAAGGATCTTCTAGAGGAAGAAGATACGACGATGGCAGCAACGATGACAGGCGATCCAGACACCGGTGAGATCAACAAATCTCATGACAGCAAGAAATGGTGAGTCATTGTAGTGGTGATATATTATGATACGGGACAACTTGTGTGCATACAGCTTTGCTCTTATAGAATACCTAGGAACTATTTTCTGTTAATAGGGGTTTAAATTTATTATGGATATTATTGTTTCTGAATCTTGATATTTGATTCACTTTACTGCAGATTGTACTTGGTACCTATTGCATATTGGAATGGAGTCATGGTGGGTCAGGCTGGCCTGTGGCAAGAAGGGATCGGACAACAGTTGTATTGAAAATTGTCGAACTCGTGTTGGAAGGAGCTTCCTTGCTCGTATGGTACTATATATCTATGGTTTGCTGTGTAAGAATTTAATATTGCTTTCGGATGTTTAAGGCCATTCTGTTTTGCATTTGTGGTGTCATATAGTAGTTGTATGATTTGGTTTGAAGATTGTTGCACTCTGTTATAAGAACTCCGCCTTTTAGGCTTTCACAAGTGCGAATCTTTGTTTATTAATGACCGAGGGTCTGTGTTTTTCTTTTTCTTCGTTCTAATTGTTTTGACATTTACCATTTTCAAACATGTACTTGAGTTATTGTTTTTTTTTTTCTTGAAATCCTGAGATTATTGTTTTTTTTTTTTTGAGGATATTTTAAAGCAATTTGTAATAAAAGAATGAATGCTAGAAGTTGATAGAGTCGTTAATTTCTGTTTCATATAGGTGGAATCGTGTTTTGGTATTATTTCTATACCACACCTGTTGAAGGTCTTTTGCTGAAGGTCTTTTGCTTACACCTGGTGAAGGTTACACAAATCAATGTGTATATATTTGTGCGTATATGAATGGTAGAGTTCTACCCATCATCAGATGTAGCATAGTATAACCCAGGGTTTAGATATAATGATGGAAGTAATATTTATTTCACATTTATATAAATCAAACTATCAGCACAAACTTGAGCAATAAAATCAAAGAGGATCATCATATAACTTTAAGTTGGATGCAATTACAGTTCAAAAATGCTGCAAAGAGAAAAAACAAAAACAAGAATAAAAAACCTCATAAAAATGACGAACCAACAAGAGAATCTTTTCTCTAGTGACGCTTTTTACCGCCGCCGCCGCCACCCTTCTTTTTACCATGACCTTTTTTACCACCTTTCTTCTTCCCTTTACCCATACCACCATGTCTGCCTTTATCTTCAACACGTGGGGCAGGGGCAGAATCTTTTAACAGATGTTTAACATTAAGTACACCGTTTCTGAAATCACCTTCACTTGACCTCAAAACTCTCTGCTCTGGCCTACGTTTTTGTACTACCTTTTTTGAACCACCGTTAAGATAGGCTCCAAATCTTCCAAGTATTGCACTCTGAAAAAAGACCGATTATTTCAATGCAACTCTGCTGTAACGAAAACATTCGAGTAACATAAACTGCAACGAATATTAAAACGAAAATAAAAAAATTGTTAGTATAACCTCTTGAGCTGTTTTTTCTTCTCTTTCCTTTTGTTTCTTCATTGTAACTCGTGCTACACTAAGAGGTAATCTCTGCTTCTTCGCAGGCTGTTGAAGAAAACGTAACATTTTCACATATGGTACAATGGAGCTTAGTGTGAAACGCAAAAGTCTAAGGATGCGATATATAATTACCTTTCCACCGAGTGAAACTACCTTCCTACTTTCCATGTCCTTTTTCTGTTTCCATGTCATATGTAAGACACCTGGATTATATAAAAGTTAACACGTTATCAATTCAACATTATCTGCAATGAATCTAACAATGCAAGAACCACATGAAGAATGATAGGCATAATTTTCACATTTTCCTCTTCAATAATTGCTACTATAATAAATTGTTATTCAGCCTTCGGATAAAATGGAATAAGGATTCAATTTGTACTTGATACAAATGATCAAAAGATTCTTTTATGTATTAATTGGTCGTAAACTTTAGCACTTCATTTTTATGCTCAAGAATTATCCAGCCATCATCATATTAATTGCTGTCAAAGGAACACTTAATTTTCAGATTTGAATTCATCCAATGACTGAAAAGATGTAAAAAAAAGCAAAAAAAAAAAATAACATAAACGTCTCTAGGAAATGTAATCAGAACCAAACAGAAATATATTAATTTGCCTGCCAACGAAAAATCAAATCATCACATACTATACACACACAAATTATTTTTCGACTCTCAAACATAGACGAATATTGTTGGAACCTGGAGTTAAAAAATTACTACATATAACAGAAAAGTTACCCCTTAAAATTAACATGCTTGATAACAAAAATACCGTAAAATGGGTCAGTGTAAATATCAAGAGACTTATATTACCCAAAGTGTCAATTTCTTTCTGGATGGACCTGATGTCCATTTTTGGTTCCTCGGAAGCCACATCACGAGATGAGGATCCTTTTTTGGCGTCTTGTCTCTTCATAGGCATTTCTACTTTCTTCTGCAAAATAAATTGCATCACAAAACATGTTTTAGCAAATAATATAAGGTAACTCGGAGAAATGGCTATACATGGAAGCAACACATTTCACCTAAATGAAAAGAATTTCTCAACGAAAAAAAGAGAGAAGAAATTAAGGATGCTATAGATTTTCACGAGATATATGGTGTCCTTTATAATTGTCTTCTTTTAAAATTAAGAAAAGTGGGCCAAAGTATAAGAAAATACATACTTAAGCAATTAAGAACAATTACTCTGCACCGTACACAACATAAACCAAAGCATAAACCAACGAGTGAAAGAGAAAAGGAGAATCATGAATGCCGTATCAGAATTCAGAGGTATTCCTAAAAACGAACTAAATATCTTTTGTCTTATACAAAAAGACCAATATTAAAATGTAAAGTTAACTTCACCATTATTTTGGACTTCTATTAAAGATTATTTTCCCAAGTGATATTGCACACACTGAATTGTTACATCTTTCATTACAGTTTTTTCCTGTGTCTGATTGCCTTGCACAATAAAACTAAATTAACTTATCCAATTTCAACAGCATCGAGGAGAGGCAGTAGAACTATATATCAACAAATTCAACAGTAATATTAACTAAAAACATGTTCTTTAGAATTTGCAGATATTTTCCAACGGCATCAGTTGAAACAGAATCGAACTGTACAGAAAGTTTGGCACACCATTTTGCCAAACCAAATATCGGACCTAATTAAAACAGTTCGTTTTCTCAAATTATTCCTTAATAATCGTTATGATTTTCGGGAATTTTTTATACGAAAAGAAAAGGAGAGATAAAAACTAATGGCTTCAATTCTACACACATCAGCAAGAATCAAGCCAATTTTCTAGGAAATCATAACATTTTGAAGGTGTGCAACATCATAACTAAAAAATCATCCAATTTTAAAAGCTAGGGTTTTGAAGGGGGGAAACGATTTCTTATAACAGAGACATAAAATTAATGGCTTCAATTCTATACGCCAGCAAGAACCGAGCCAATTTTGAGGAAACCATAAAATTTTGAAGCTCGGCAACATCATAAACTAAAAAATCACGAGGAAAAAAAAAACATTAAACAATTGAAGCATTGTAATTATTAATTACCTAATTTTGAAGCTAGGGTTTTGAAGTTTAGGCCTTTTCTTCCTTTGCCGAGCAAAAACCTAGTGACGAACGAGTGTAATGGTTCACGACGGTGGCAGGCGGCGCGCCGTCGCTGCGGGACTGAGAATTGAGGGTTTTAAGTGAGGCGGGCGTGAGTGTGACGGAGAGAAGAAAATCGCAATCGCGAATTCAATTATGCATCATTGAACCGAAAAAATCGGTCAATATTAATTATTGGGGTAAATAGCAATTTAACCCCTATAGTTTGAGCTTTGTGCACATGACTCCCTTATACTTTCAATATAAGCATATGACTTTCCTGTAATTTGAACTTTTGTGCACACGATTCTCTAGCTTGTACTCTTAGCATACGCACATAAACCCCTATAATATTTCACTTGCTGAATAATCATACTCATTACAGAAGAAGAAATTTTTAAAAGTACAAGGAGGTTAACCAAAAATTTAATTATTTAGCTAAATATAAAAAAGTTGATAAATTAATAATTTATCAAGACATAAAATTTGATAACCGAAATTTCAAGAACTGCAAGAGTGAATTATGGTAATGAATGAGTGTTGACTAAGGTTGTAAATGATTGAAGTCGGCTCGAAAAAGCTCGAACTGAAATTCATTTTTTAATTGTTCACGAGTTCAGGAGCTTATCACACGTTTCTTTTATTTTAGGGCAAATTACGGCCATCCCCTAAGTTATGCTCAAATTACGAAAATTCCGCTCATCTTTGGGTAATTACAACCACTTCCCTCAATTATGTATTATCTTACGAAAAGACCCCTCCAGAGGTAAATTTAGGGATGTTAATTTGTCCTCTAAGATAAGGTCTATTAACAAAAATCATCCTCATTTTTTTCTAATTACATCCAAACCCGTGTAATTTGTAGATTTCTTACATTAATACCCTTTTGTGATGAGTGGATGTAAGAAATACAGAATGCAGGGGCCTGGATATAATTTCTAAAAAATGAGAAGTTTTTTCATAAGAAATACAGAATGCAGGGGCTTGGCGTTAACTTACCCTACTTTTACACACGTGTATATATTTCGTAAATGTAATGGTTGTTTGCGAATAAAAATTATGTAATATATTTCACCAGGTGTAGTATTTTACGACTTACGAGACCCGATTATTGTATGAAATAAATCATCACATGCATGGTAATGTTACCTAATTATTAGTATGAAATAAATCATCACGTGTTATGTTAGGATAGTAATTAGTAATTGCCAGCTCAGCTAGAAGAATAAAACTGCTGAGGAAAAATTAGGCAAGGCTGCTTGCTTTAGAAATAAAAGATTTAGCATTTTAAATTCAAAAGATTTCACACAGATTGATACATTTGATCAGGCGATATAATCACAGAGACACCAAAAAAAAAAAAAAAAAAAAAATGGATATCGGCAGCAACCCTAAACGCGACGGCAGCTTCTTCAAGTACTGTGGTGGCGACCACCGCAAGAACCACCACAGTACGGCGGCGGCCAACGTCCACCACCACCACCACCACGGTTTCGGCGGTGCAGTTGTGAAAATTGTGGTAGTGTTCGTGATGATCGGTCTAACTTTTGTATTTGTGAATAAATCGGATAATTCGACTTCGACTCGGTTTGTGGACCGATCTTCTCCTCCGTCTTTCGATGTTTTTGAAGATGATGAGTTCAAATCTGAAGATTTATCATCCTATGTAAGTTATTCCCACCTTTATTTGTATATTAATTATTCGTTTATTTAACAAGAATATTTGAATTTTCATATAAATGTTTAAATTGAAATTTTTGTGCCATTGTTTTCTACTATTATTCATTTTTATATGAAAAATCAAATTTTATTTATTTTTGGAATGGTTTACCATATAGTAGAGTAGAGACCATATGAATTTGTGACACTAGATTCCTAACTAATTTGCCCTCGTAGATGGAGACAAATTCAAATTGTTACGAATATATTTGTTAGTACTGTAGGAGCTAAATCATATTATGTAATTTAGGGGAAAATAGAAAAGTAATTAATATAATATTAATTTGCATTTTAGTGAAGTATATATATTTTTTTTACTGTAACGATCAAATCACGTATAGACAAAAAGATAAAATGTCGGATAAACAGACGAACAAGCACAAATTATTTTGGAACAAAAATATTTCAAAAAAGGAGTTATTTTGGAACATATAAAAATTATTGAATTTGATTATATTGTATATATTTATTTATTTATTTATGTATTTATTATAATATTGTGTTTTCGGAGAAAAGGGAAAAGAAGAGAATAACTTGGAGAACATATTGAGAAGAGCAGCAATGGAGGACCAGAAAACAGTAATAATAACAACACTAAATGCAGCATGGACCGAACCACATTCAATATTCGATTTATTTTTGGAGAGTTTCAAAATCGGGGATCGAACACAAAATCTTTTGAAACATTTGGTCGTTGTGGCTTTGGATCAGAAAGCCTACTCTCGTTGCTTAGAAGCACATCTCCACTGCTTTGCCCTCGGCGGCAGAGGTGGCGGCGAAGACTTCTCCGGCCTAGCGTATTTCATGGGCGGCAAATATTTGAAGATCATGTGGAAGAGAATTGATTTTCTACGCACCGTTCTTGAAATGGGATACAACTTTGTCTTTTCGGTAAGTACTCCATGAAACTTTAAATGTTTCTACCGTTTTACTAGTACTATTTTGACTCTGGACGTGCTTTTGACTTTTTTCTAGTCAGAGTTTGGCAAAATTCAAAATAAGAAAACTGTAGTCCTTTGAGTTAGCTTTTTAATCCAACTTGAATCAGCTAGATTGGGATGTCATGCATGTGATAATATTATGTATGAATTAGTTACATTTTGAATTTTAGATAATTCAAAACATCGAAAATGTGGACACTGGAAACTAACTCAAAGAACTACAACTTCGTGTTTTGGGTTTTGTCGAATTCAATCTAAAAAATTGTCAAAATCCCGTTCAATGTCTTCACCGAATGTAGCATAGAAATAACCCTTTAAATATGGTGTTTTTAGAGGGTAGTTTAGTGTTTCACTAACTACTCTCTATTTATGAGAATTAATATTTAATTAGTACAATGTTGGAATTATTTATATAAAGGACATTTAAATTAGGGTAAATAACAAAAACCCCCATGAACTTAGGTTAAATAACGAAAAATGCTCCCACCTATTCTAATTATAAAAAAAACCCTGAGGTTTGTTTCCGTCTTACACCAACATGCCTTAGAATGTGACTTTTCACGGCATGGAATAGACTTTACATAGTTTCAGATAATTTCTTTTATTTCTCTCCTATTTAAAAAAAATTATAATAGATTGTACACACACTCGGTTAAAAAACTCGATCAATAGTTAATCGGAGGGTGATTTTGGTTTATTACGGATTGGTGAAGGTGTTTTTTGTTATTTAAACTAAGTTTAGGGGGGTTTACGTAATTTTCCCTTTAAATTATAGATTCGAATCTTTTAATTTTTTCAGGATGCTGACGTAATGTGGCTAAGGGACCCGTTTCCAAGATTCTACCCGGATGGCGACTTCCAAATCGCATGCGATAGATATAACCACAACTCAACGGATTTGGGCAATTTACCAAATGGAGGGTTCACTTACGTCAAGTCGAACAATCGGACTATCCAGTTCTACAAATTCTGGTACAACGGGAAAGACTATTTCCCGGGAAAACACGATCAAGACGTGTTCAACCTGATAAAGTTCGACCCATTTATCTCGGATATCGGGTTGGGGATCCGGTTCTTGGACACTGCTTATTTTGGCGGGTTTTGTCAACCTAGCAAAGATCTGGATTTAGTTGTGACGATGCATGCGAATTGTTGCATCGGGTTTGAGAAGAAGATCCATGATATTGCAATGGTGATTGATGATTGGAAGAGGTATATGGGGAATCATAACTCGGGTCGGGTTTCTTGGACCGTTCCACGTGAGTGCGGTTTGAATAAAACCGAGTAATTTAGAGAGTACGAGAATTATGTGTAGTTGTAGAACAATAATAAGATGTTCGTCTTTTTTTGGCACACGGTATTTTTCGAGATTAGGGTTTTATTTCTCGTCAAAATAAAGACTATTTAATGATTTTTTTTTATTCTTGGCAAATAAAACTGAATGGAGATTACGAACCAAACTACAATAATAACCTCGATAAATTAATAACATCGTTTAGATAATATTTTTTTTTTAATTTCGGTTCCCACCGTGTAAAACATACTAAATTATTAGTTTGATTATTTAATATTTCGTTAAATTAATAGAATTTTGTTAGTCCCGACTGTATTAATTCATAGAGATTTAACTGTAGATTGAAGATTATATATGTTTACTAAATTATATACCAAATGCAATAGTAGAAAAATGATTTTTAGTACGACCATTACCGTAGCAATACGTACCAAATATGTAGTAAAAAAATGTTTTTGCTACGAATTTACCCCATATCAAATTCGGGCATAACAAAAACTTTGTTACAGTAAATGGCCGTAGCAAATATTTTTTACTACGACAAATCCTAGTATAACTACGACTCTCAGATTGGCGCCTAGTAAAAAATACATTTTTGTAACCGATTTTTAATATAGCAATAAAACTAAAAAATCATTTTTCTACTAGTGATTGATGATTGCAAGGAAAAGTCTCATACGATATTATAATACAACACCAAATTAAAATTAAATTTAGCCACCCTGGTGTTAGATCGTGGAAACCATCAACTAATTGCCAGCTCTAGCTGTTATGGAAAAAGTTTAGAAATTAAATAAAAGAATTGCCATTTTAAATTCAAAATATTAAAACTTGATATGTGTAATGGTTTATGTAGCTAATTAACCACATTTGTTCAGACGATAATCACACATTGATTAATTAAAAAAAAAAAAAAAAAAAAAAGATGAATTGGGGAGGTGGAGGAGGAAGCAGAAACCACAAAGACATCGGAAACTTCCCCGAGTGTGGCGGCTACCACCAATCCCACCACCAACGTTTTGGCGGCGCGGTAGTGAAAATTGTTGTAGTGTTCGTGCTGATCGGTCTTACTTTAGTTTTCGTAAATAAATCGGATAATTCTACTCTTTTCATGGACCGATTCTCTAAACCGAGTCAAAAAATTCTATCTCCTCCGTCTTTCGATGTTGTTCAAGGAGATGAGTTCAAATCTGAAGATTTATCACCCTATGTAAGTTATTCTTTACATCAACATCTTTTTTTTTTTTTTTCGTATAATTGGATTTCTTTTCTTTTTTTTCGTATACAAAATTAGAAATTGGGGCCAACCTATTAGTGGTTCAAATGAGCTGAGCTGACTCATGGCCTTGTGAGCCAACCCGAAAAGTATGAGGTCGAGTTTGAGCATGGAACCCATGAGCTTGGGCTTTCTAATGTGCCGAAACTTGAGCTCATATTTTTTCGGTTCGAAAGCTCATGAGCCGACTCGTGAGCTTTTATTTATATTTTTTTAATATAAAAACATTAGCATTATTGAAAAATTCAAAATTCAACAATTAAACTTGTTTAATGTTGAAAAAATAGGTTTGATATAAATTATAACACTTCAAATTAATTATAGTATTTTTTTAATTTATAAATTATAATAAAATATTAATAATAATACTTGCTAGCTAGGGTAATGAGCTTGAGCTTGAGCCTAAAAAAATTAGGTTTGAACAAGCTCGGCTCAAGCTCATAGAAATTGACTTGTTCGACTCGCATTCGGCTCAAACTCGACTTGTTTACCCCGCCCCCTAATATAACCTAGTAGATATATATACCTTACTATTTATTCAAACAAAACCACAATAATGCGTGCTGGTATGTGTAGATGAACGGTAAAGATCTGAATATGAACCCCAAATCAAATGTTTTTTTTTTACGTTTCAAGTTTCTCTAACTCAAACATTATTTATTTTATTTTATTTTATTCGAAAAAAAGGGAAACTTGGAGAACACGTTGAAAAGGGCAGCCATGGAAGACAATAAAACAGTAATAATAACAACATTAAACGCAGCATGGACCGAACCAAATTCAATATTCGATTTATTCTTGGAGAGTTTCAGAATCGGGAATGGGACACAGTATCTTTTGAAACATTTGGTGGTTGTCGCTTTGGATCGGAAAGCGTACTCCCGTTGCATGGACGCAAATCTCCACTGCTTTGACCTCGCCGGCGATGGGGTTGACTATTCCGGCCAGGTGTATTACATGACCAGCAATTATTTGAAGATGGTGTGGAGGAGAACCGATTTCCTGCGCACCGTTCTTCAGTTGGGCTACAATTTTGTCTTTTCGGTACGCACTCTTTTCTTTTTCTCTAAATCAATATGCAAATTGCAGCCACCCCGAGAAGGTAGAATTACGAAAACACTCATCTTGTTTGGATAATTACGACCACATCTCAATTATGTAGTTTCTTACACGTCTACCATTATGCAGGGGCCGACCTAGGGGCTTTTTGGTGGGGGGCCAAAATATGTGTGTGAATTAAGAGAAGAAAAAAAGATTATTTTTTTGGGCTAAAATGTACAAAATTTAAATCTTGAGGGGGCCAAAGTCTATTAATGAATAGATAAATACCAAAATAAAATTAAAAAAAAATTAGCAAAAAATTGGTAAAAAAAAGAACTTCTGGAGGGCCGGAAGCCCCCCCAAGCCTACACATGGGTCCGCCCCTGCCCTCAGGGTGTTAAATTTATATATTGAATGAGGGATTTTTTCGTAAAAAAATTACAAGATTCATTTACTTTTAATTTTTTTCAGGATGCTGATATAATGTGGCTAAGGGATCCATTTACAAGATTCTACCCGGATGGAGACTTTCAAATTGCATGCGATAATTATAACCACAACTCAACAGATTTGGGCAATTTTCCGAATGCAGGATTTACCTATGTGAAGTCGAACAATCGGACTATCGAGTTCTACAAATTTTGGTACAATGGAATATATTATTTTCCCGGTAAGAACGAGCAATACGTGTTGAACATGATAAAGTTCAGCCCGTTTATCTCGGAAATCGGGTTGGATATCCGGTTCTTGGACACTGCTTATTTTGGCGGGTTTTGTGAACCCGCCAAAGATCTGGATCTGGTTGTGACTATGCATGCGAATTGTTGCGTCGGGTTGGGAAAGAAGATCCATGATATTAAAATTTTAATTGATGATTGGAAGAGATATTCGGGAAATAATTCGAGTCCGGTTTCTTGGACGGTTCCAATTGAATGCGGTTTGAAAAATTCGACTAATTGAATGATTTAGTGAGAGTATGAGAATTATATGTAGTTTTAAGAAAGACTATAGCAATTAATTTCACGTTCATTTTAATTGTCTTTTAAGTAGAAAATTGTTTTTTCTTGTATTATTTGTTGTTTAAGGGGAGATTGAGGTTTTTTTTTTTTTCCGAAATAATTAAAGAATGTTTGATGAAATCGTTATCGTGCATGCCTGTTTAACCAAATTTTAAATGACGAATAAATTGGAATTGGACTTTTTTTTCTAGGTTTTTTTTTTTTTGTAAATTCGTTTCTCCAGCATTGGCTGTCTCAGACAATATTATTGTTGTTGGTAAAATAATATTATTGTGTTAATACTAATATCACTATCTTGGTCTGCAATATTATTATCTCAGACAATAAAATTAGAGTATTACTATGTTAACAGTAATCTTTAACGCCGTGAAAATAAAATTATTCGAAAAAAGAAAAGAAAAAAAATAATAAGTTAACGCGGGTCTGTGCCGGAAAAATATTAGGGGAAAAATTATGAATGAAAGTAATTTAAATTATATTGTTAGGAGTATTTTAAATAAAAAACAAAACGATGATTCTTTTAGAATTGATATGCAATTTGCCCTTTAAATATTGTTTTTGGGAGGTCTTCTCACCCTTGTAGTTTCATGAACATTGATGTTAGATGTATTTTACTTTATTCATAAACTTCCATTATTTTATTTTTATTTATATGGAAGTTAGGTGGTTGCCAAACCCAACCTTTGCAAAAATTGATGTTATCCCTTCTAATTATATTTATATATTAATCAATTGATGAATTGAAGCAAGCTCAACAAGAAATTAATCACATATAAATAAATATAATATAATAATCCCAATTTAATTTATCCCTTCCCTCACCAACCCCACACACTCCAATCCCACCAAACAATATCTGTATACTCATATCTACCCCCCAAAGAAAAACATCCTTGTACACTGTACTTTACTACAAACAAACAATTCTTGCTTCTTGGACGAGGTCCAAAATAAATGACGTACTTGAACCAGAGCATAAAGATTCCAAGTTTATTCCCGGTTTCTCGCAATTAGTACTTTTGTTTATAGTCAAATTACGAAAACTTCTCTCTTGTTTGGGTAATTACAACCGCCCCCTCAACTATAAATCTTTTTACACGTCCATCCTTGAAGTTTCAAATTTAGTGGAATTTTCTAGATTATATAGAATATTATCACTTTTGCACCCGTTTTATTCTATTCGAACTCCACATTTTGAAGCAAGATGATCATAATATGTGTTTTTTGGCTTGTATATATCAGATTGTGGCGCATCTGAAACTGCAATTTTACACAAAACGAGTGCAAACTAGAGCACATTCTATGAAATCTAGATGATTATGTTGAATTTGACACCATAAGGGTGTAGATGTAAGAAAAAATCATAGTTGAGGGATAGATGTAATTACCAAATAAGAAAGATTTTTTCGTAAATTGACCATACCTCAGGGGTGGTTGTAATTTACCAAAAATTGAATTATACGGGGTGTTTTTTGTCAATAAAATGACATACAATATTTTTTTTAGGATGTAACACATGTACGTGTACTAATTAATTACATAAACGCAGGTCTGGCGGTATTCCATTTCTGTAAGTGCAGACAGGGGCGGAGGTCTGGCGGTATTCCATTTCTGTAAGTGCAGACAGGGCGGGTCCACCCCTCTGGGAGGGTGGACTCAATAAAATCCAAATTAATACAAAAAGACACCCCCCCCCCCTCCTATTTTATGATTTTTTATCACAAAAAAGTCATAAATCTTTTCCGAGAGCGTTGTTCGTACCTCTTTAAGTCCATCATGTATCACATTCCTAGACTCGCCACTGAATGCACCAGATAGTAAGAATTACTTCAAAAATTACCAGAACATATCAATTAATTGACACAGGGAAACACATACATCCTCCTTTATTACAATTACACATGCATGCATGCATCAAAATCATCACACTTATAAAGAAAAAGAAAAAAAAAAAAAAGTGGTGTAAGCTTGTAATATTGACAATAGAAACATTATGAAAGAATATAATAGTGTAGAAATATATAGGAGAACAGTCGAATTTCGTCTCTCTTAAACTAATTGTGCACCGTTAAAATCCTCTTCCAAATCGGGTATTATAACTACCGCAAGTTGTTGGTGGTCTTGTTCTTCGATGATCTCCGCGTCTTGATTGGTGCTGCTTGCGCTAACGGTGATGTGGATGTCGAAACCGGGAATATTAGCTGCCGAAAGAATGGGCGGCTGCACGGACAACAGAACGTTCCGGAACAGCGCAGAAACACAGGACGTCAGCAAAATGATGGCCGGGTACGAGTACCAGAAGTAGAGGCGAGGGAGGAGGAGCGATGCGAGTAGAGAAATTACAATCATTGCGGAGAAATTGGTGGCTCGTACGAGGATATCGTACGACGGAGAATAGTTCAAAGAGATTCGGATGGAAACAAATGGGAAGAGGAGGGAGAGTCCCAAAACAAGGCAAAACTTCGTCGGAGTGGGGTCGACGATGATGCCGAATGGGTCCCACTCCGACGTGTCGTCTGCTGGTTTCAGCATGTTGATTACGAGGATGAAAGCGTACCTTAAATCGAGGTAGTAGTAAGACATCGATATATGATCTTCTAAGAGATTATATAGATAACGATGGGGTACGTAGTTATTATCTCTGTGTGTGTTTTTTTGTGTATGTTTGTTTCGTTTTGCCCTCTATTTATAGTGTGCGTGTGTATATAGGGCTTGGCACGTTGGAGCCAATGGGTAATTATAACGATTTACATAAAAAAAAAAAAAAAAATCTATGGATTTAATTAAAATAGTATAAATTTTAGTCAAACTTTATATAAGTTTACATAAGAGTGTGAAGAAATAATAAAAAAAGGGTAAATTACACCCACACCCCTGAGGTATGCTTAAATAACTTTAAGGTCCCTGTGGTATCGATAATTACACTAACCCCTTGAAACGTAGTTATAAACTCTAATGGGATAATGGATTGGAAACGTTATTACGATAGAGTTCTAACGCTCTATTGGTTTTAGGAAGTGGTGGAGACAACAAAAAGTTATGGGTGATTTAAGACATATTTGGGGAGTCATGTCACCACATAACTCTATGTTATCTCCACCACTAGCTAAAAGTAATCGGAATAATGTATCCAATGCATTATCCCGTTAGAGTTTATAACTACGTTTCAGGGGGGTGACTGTAATTATCAATATCATAGGGACTTTAAAATTATTTAAGTATACCTCAGGGGTGTGGGTGTAATTTACCCTAAAAAAATTAGAAGGTGCAAAAACAATTATTTACATAAAATTATAATAAAATTACATTAGTTTTTTTTTTTTTCCTAAAATCTTGTCGCGGATCCGCCTGTGGAAATATTGGCCTTTGATGACCCAAAAGACACCCAATTAAAAGTCAATGCAATTCTTATATATATATATATATATATATATATATATATATATATATATATATATATCCAGGTATAGGCTTGTGGATATAACGTATGATGCATCAATATAGGCATGACTCAAGTGCATCATCACTGAGATCAATTATTAAAAAAAAAAAAAAAAAAAAAGTTTAATTTATATATAATTCGAACAGTCTCAGAACTTCTCTATCCATTGTCCAATCATATCAGATTTTTATTTTATTTATTTTAATATAAAATGAGATTCCTTATAGATGCAGTCCAAACTCCAAAATCCACCATATGATGCAGTATCTTAAATTATGAGAACGTGGAGGTGGTCTTTTGTTATTTAAAGTTCACTTTACACCCCTGAATTATATAGAGCATACTACATGCACACCCCTAAATTACTAAATATACCAACAAGGTCCATATTATCTTTGGTCAACAGGGTGGTGTTTGCAAAAACTTATTTAAAAACAAAAGTTAGTAATTGTGAGTTAAGTTCACATTAAGTGTTTATTTTTAAAAGTTAGGGTGTTTGCAAATTTACTGACAAATTAAATTAAATAGAAGAAATAGGATCATAGGTGCTTAACAAATTATAGCTTAAAATTGCTTAATTTCAGAGAAACAAAAGCAGAAGTTCATTTTGCAAATACTTAAAATAGATTACGAGAAGAAAAAAAACTCATAATAATCTATATGTAAAAGTTTTAGCAAACACCACCTAGATAATTAACACCTGACAATTTTGCCCTGAACAGTGTTTGTAAATTTATGTCTAATCTCCAACACTTACAATTAGGGCTTTTTATTTAATTTATTACTTTTTCTTAATTTAATTGAATGAGGGCTTTAATCATCTTTTGAAATTACATCAGTGTTGATAAGCAAATTGAGGTTAATGCTTTGAGTGTAAATAGCCTGCGATTGATTATATATTTACTTATTTAACTGAATAAATGATTAACACAATTGACTGGTTGAGTATGTAAATTAGTAATAGAGTAACTAAATTATACATAGATATAATTTCAAAAAATATTTATTGGAATTTAAATTGAGCAGGAAAAAAAAGTGCTCGGTAAGAAAAAATAAAATCACGAGTTGTTTATTTCCAGGAAAAAAAATCAATTTAAAATAGAAAAACAAAAATAAGTTTTGAGGTTAGGAAAATAAAATTATTAGTTTATCAGACAATCACACCAAAAAATAAATAGAAATAGGCAAACACAAGCCATAACTCACATACATACAATTAAGGGGTAAAATCGGCCACAAGAAGTACAACAACCATAAAAAAAGAAATATATAAAGTCAATTTGCCACCTAACTCACCCGCGCATGTGTAACGTAGGTGATCCAAGTACTTCATCGGAGTCGGTCAACTTCAATCTCGATTTTGACAATAATCGCATTCGAATTTGAGAAAACATACATAGCACAAATGACTGATTCTAATTAGAGAACCGCGACATAATCCCACATATATAGTTTAGTAGAGAAAAGAAAAAAGAGAAAGGGAGGTGGATAATACATTTCTATGAAATGCTATTTTTTAAGGGTGAATTGCGAAAACCCCGAAACTTAGGATACATTACAAAAAACACTCTCATCTATTTGTAATTACCAAAATACCCTTGACGTTTGTTTTCGTTCTACACTTGTGGAATTTTTTTTATTTCAGAGAATATTCTCCAAAAATATCAATTCTACCCGTGCAAATGTGACCTTTTTTTATGCTAACATTTAAAGACAAAAGTTACCCTTAGAGAGATAATGGTAATACTAAAAGATTGTGAATATGTTATTGAAGAAGAATAAATATTTCATGTAAAGGTGAGGGTAAGTTCTTCATTTTATAAAAATAGCATAAAGAAATATCACTTCTCTAGTGGTAGAGTCGGTATTTTTCTGAAAATATTCCTTGGAATAAAAAAAATTCCGTAAAAAATCACATCGTAAGAGAGTCAATATAAGATAGAAACAAACATCAATGGGATGTTTTTTTTTTTTTTTTTTTGGAAGGGAAAAAAATAATATTATTAGGCATAATGTGCCAAATGAGAGGGAAGAGAAGACCCTTCAGTACAAGATGAATTGTTCATCTTAGCAATAGCATTGGCTAGTTTATTGCCAGAGCGTTTAACAAAATCAGATGAAACAAAACTAAACGAAGAAGAGAGAAAAAGACAATCTTCGATGAGAGCTCCAAATGAGGCTGTGGTGGTGATACCGTTCCAGAGGGCCTCGATAATTTGAATTCAGTCTGATCTCCTTCAAGGATGATTGATCTCCAATGCAGCCCTTGCTTCACCCTCCACTGGTTTGGGTCGTCCTGGGAGACGTGCCAAATGCCACCATATGCATCTACCGCGCCAGTCCCGAACGACACCAGCAATGGTGAAAAAATCCATACCCACCGGAAAGTTGATTTTCACCTTGCCTGGGGGAGGGGGTTTCTACTCCGTCGGATATTCTTCAGTCTTGAGAATAGTGGTCGGCACATTTGCTTCTCGGTAGAGAGAGAGTAGCGACATACTCCAAACAATAATATCCACCGGTTCGAGCAGCTTTTCCCCATGCATCTCGTTGTTTCTATTGTTCCAAGCCTGCCAAGCTACCACAATGGCCAACTTTGTCCTCAGGGGGATGTTGATAGTTACGGATAATTGGGGTGTTTTTTTATAATTTAGCTCAAGTTCGAGGTTCGTAATTTACCCTTTTTTGTTTTGTTGGCGTAGAATTGATTATAAATATATAATCTAATTTTTAATATATTTTTTTTTATGCACATAGACGGCAGAACTACAAACCGTCAAAATTCCTTCCTACTTCAATATTTCAGTATTTCTTAATGAATTGAAGTGTTATTTATGAATTCAATTATCAATAGCACAACAGACTGCGGATAGCAGATCTAACTCATGTTCTAAAAAATTAAAAATAAAAATTTGAACTCTTCGATGAATCGAGTATCTTAATAATAATAAATATATCATGTATATAAAGAGAAGAAAAAATTCAAGGGGATTTAAATTCAATGAAATTCTCGGATTTCAGCTAAACATATTGGGAAGTGGTCGTACTGCCATGAACGCATCCACCATCTGCACAAAATACAAACGAACGATCAACTAAGTTCCATATACAACGAGTATAATCTCATAAAGTTTCAACAAACACGAGAAAGAAAAAAATAATAATAATAAGGCGAAGAAATAAAGAATTCACCTCATCGGTAACAGCAGCTCGGGCCCGCTTATGTGTTTCAACCAGATCAGTTAACAGATCAACAAGCCGTTTCTTCACTTCACCTGTCAACAGACGACCTGCACCGTATTCCTGTTCAATCGTTGTAACATTAGCATTAGAGTGATTTCGTGGAGGATCAAAAATATAAATAATCGTAAATAATAGTACTTACTGTTCTTATATGTTCGAGTTCCGCATCATCGTCCAAGAAAAATCCGAGATATTTAATCGGAATATCTACCTGAACATGACATAGGAGAGAGAAGAGGCGTCCATAAAATCAAATGCAAATTCATGAAACATATATTTATAATTTAATTATATATATATCATCTCTTTTAAGGTTTGTCTAATGAAGGCCTTCGTCCAGAATTAGTAATTATATTTACAAAAAATATTGATACCAAAAGCTCAATGTAAAATCAAATTAGCGAAGGTGGAAAGACGGAAGTTTGAAACAATACCTCGAGATTTGCTCCATACTTGCGGTGATTCTCTACTGAATCTTGCCCACCAGAGAATGCGTATCTGTTTACCTGCAACCAAACAAATATTTATAATCGTAAATAACTGAACAAACAGAAGATAAAGTGACGGCACAAAAAGGTTTTGAAGTGAAACCTTGTTCTTTATGTCCTTAGCAGAATCAGTCACGTATATAGCAGAATTTGGATCGCTGGCAGACATTTTACCCGTGTCTCCCTGCAATACATGATTTCATGTAAGAATATATATATATTTTTTTAATAGAAGTATAAGTTAAAACAAAATGAAATTATTAGATAATATCCACGAGCATATGAAAAACCTAAAAACAGTAACCTGAAGAGCAGGAAAGAACGACGATTCAATCAAAGCCGGCTTGTGATAACCTATTCGGGGAGCAACATCTCGTGTCATTCGGAAGTAGGGGTCCTGAGAAAAACTCATCAGAGATTCAGAGTTAAACTCAAGAAAGAAAAACAGATCGATCAGAGTTACAATATCCATTACAGGAGAATGTGAATTGTTTACAAGTTTTCGACGATTTCAATTGCACAAATTCTTACGACTACTGTAGCATATAAAAATATTTAAGGCCCAAAGCCTGGCAAGTGGCAACTTTATGCAGAAAGTGCTATGTTTATTGATCAAACTCCATAAACAAATGAATTTAGCTTCCTATTGTTTTATTGTCTGCTTGAGGAACTACGAAAACTTCTCTGAACTACTAAATGTATCTAAGGAGAAATGTGGTCAAACCTGGTCAATTGCGCAAGGAATCAAGCAACGGAGGTTATCTTTCTCCGAGAACAGGTGTGGAAAGGAACTCGGAAAGGATGGAGCTGCCTAACAACATGCAAGTTACTGAATTGTTAGCAACAACGTATACAGAGAACAAATAATGTAAATCCCGAGTAGAAAAATCATTTAAATTCGATATCCAGCAAAAGAAAACATGTAAATATTACGGCCATTATAAAAACAACATTAGTAATGATGACAACAATGATGCAAAGTTTGCTTATTCAACACTGAGATTCAGATCCAAAGATAATGTAGCTAATCAAATAATAAGTCCAAATTAATACCTGAACAGGCGGAAAACTGACTTTTCCGATGTGATCTTCTCCACTGAAACCAAAGATACCAACTACCTGCAACACCACACAATTACATTATTTCTAGGCTTGAGACTACGGATAGTCAGAAAAATCAAAACAAAAAAGAAAGGGAAATGTGTCAATTTATTCTTCACCTTATTGTATGTGACACACTTTGCAATCTTGACCATGTTCTTGTAGAAGGACCTGCACAATAACTTGCACGGTAAATTTACTGCTAGCACAAGTGTCATAAGAAACAAGAGACTTCGTAACCATACAAAACGACGAGTACTAGTATTCCTGTCATATTTGATGATCATATGATGATTAAATGTGTGGAAAATTGATGGAAACACGTCAATTAAAATAATCAAGATTTTACGGTGATGCCTATTTGCTGAATAGTGAAATAATGGTGGACACGGCACAAGAATTTATCTTAACTCGTCAAAAATATATCCAAAATCCTTCTTCGTTTGCAAGGTTAATGTTCTTAACTCGTCAACAATATATACAACAAATTAATGTTCTTTTGAAAGTAATTACAAGTGTAACCTATCATTTCCAAACCAACATTCGATTTCACCAAAAAAATCAACTCATTGCGTCAATGAAACATAAACAAAACCCAAAAGACAATCTTCCTTTTTCCCTATCACTAGAGACGACATAATTATTTACATATATACACGGCTCATATGACATATCATTCTCCTTCAATAAGCCCCTAATATTAAGTTAATCAGTCCAAATACAATGACTCTATAAACGGAGATAACCGAGTTGAGGAACAACGGGATTTTAGGATTGAAAGAAAAAAAACATTTAAACACCATACGGTCTGTACCGCATTACTTAACAGTGCTTACATTGTAAATATAAATAATTATCGATCACAAGCAAAGAGACGAAATACTCACCCTCCAACATAATCGAAGTCGGAGAAAATAAATGTCCTCGAAACATCGAATCCGCAGGCGATTATATCTTTAGCATTTTCACGGGCGAGCCTCTGACTTTCCTCCACAGTCAAATTCTTCCACATGCACTTCTCATCGTCTGTCAATTGTATAACAAGCGGCACCTTGAATGCATCTTGCAGATACCTAAAAACCCCAATTAATGTAAAATTATGATAAATTAATTAAAGCAATGAAGCATTTAGCTAGTTATCAAGAGTTAATTACAATTAACTAAAAGGAGGAATTAATATCTATTTTCTTAATTATGAAAAAATAAAAAATCAATTACTTGGTGAACATGAACGGGACGAGATGGCCCAAATGCAAGGCCTCGGAAGAGGGGCCCCGACCCGTGTAAAGATAGAACTTTTCGCCTCTCTCGTACGCATCGAGTAGGTCACTGAAATCTCGGTGGGCGAAGAAGACGCCGCGGCGGAGGAAGACGTGCGGCGGGCGGCCGGTGAGGCGGGCGACGCGGTCGACGAGTGATTGGTCGAGGCGCTGGCAGCCGAATTTGTCGATTAGCTTGTCGTAGTCAATTTTGCCGCCCTTTTCGGCGCTTACTTCCCATGGAGTAACTATTTGCTCCTCTTCTACTTGGTTATTCTGCTCCATTGATGTTGCAGAGTGGGAGGATGGGAGTGAGGGGAGAGAGGAATATGCGTAGGGTTTTTCATTCTCTCTCTCTCTCTTATTGGGAACGATGAGAAACGTAAGGGTGTTTTCGTCTTTTTCCATAAACTTCGAAAATGAAAGGGAATTTCCATAATATTTAATTATTTATTAACTATATAAACTTATTTCCCTAATCAAGGAAGTGTATTTATAATAAACTTTAAGAAATTAATGCGTAACCAATAGTAAGTATTTTGATTTATAATAATTTTTTAAAATATATTTTCATTCGTTATTATACAATATATATTATTTGACATTTTATTTTTCCAATAACTTAATAGTAGTTACTTTTCAATTTTATATAATCCACTAATTATTAGATTGTTATGTTATTTATTCTATCAAATAAATATAAAATTTTAAATATTGCATTGACTTTTCAATTGATATTTTTAGTAAATTATTTGAATTATTTTTCCATGCAATGAAATTAGAAATATAATTATTGCTATGTTTAAAAAGTTAAGATACAAAATAATTGATGTTGAGAGGTAAATATTACATAAACTATACTTCAGGAGTGCAAAGTGTATTTAATCGTTTCTTATAAATTGAATTTGTATAAACAAAAATTAACCCCAGTCAACAAAAACCACACCAAGCTGAAAAATAAACATAACAAGGGGGCCAAGAACTCTAACTAATCACTGCTCAATCTCTAATTATAGACAAAAAAAAAAAAAAAAAAAAAAAAAATCTCAATCTAAAACCTCATATTAAATAAAATCAGCCATATTCATCGGCATTTCATCGATCTGTGCGTTGTAATACTGCTCGATATCTCTCAAAATCTTGATGTCGTCGCTGTTAACAAAATTTATCGCAACACCCTGCGTAATAAAGAAAGCGAACACGAAAAAAAACGATTATTTCTCCGCATTATTATTCAGAAAATAGAGATTGAAAACATATAGAATTGTTTTAGAAAGCTGTAAGAATACCTTTCTCCCAAAACGGCCAGACCTTCCAATGCGATGAATGTAGAGCTCTCGGTTATTAGGGAGATCATAGTTTATTACCAGTGAAACCTAATAAAAAAAACCCGATAAGAAAATAAAAAATAATCAGTAATCATTCCATATATACAAAATACTCCATATCTAACTACAGTTAAACCTCTTCTATGAAGTAATACAGTCGGGACTGACAAAATTCTATTAATTTAGCGAGATATTAAATTATCGAGCTAATAATTTAGTACGTTTGTACCGAGTCGGGACCGTAAGAAATAATTATTTAAGTGAGATTATTAATTTATCTAGTATTAATTTATCGAGGTTCTACTGCAGAACCATGGAAGACGAAAGAAAATCAAAGGTCCCGTAAACCCACCAGGACATCAGAATATTCACACTTCTTCGACAGAGAAAAATCTTTTTTTTTATTCTTTTTTTTTGGTAGGAAAAAAAAAATCGGAAAAAGGAAGGGAAGCTAAAGATACCTGTTGAACATCCAATCCCCTAGCCCAAACATCTGTTGTAATAAGAACTCTCGTCTGACCGGACCGAAATTCACCCATAATTGCATCTCGCTCCCTTTGTGGCATATCTCCATGTATGGATGAGACTGTAAAGTTATTGTCGCGCATTTGTCTTGCTAGCCAATCAACCTGTTGTCCACCGAGAAAAAAAATTACAGTCGGGGAGAATAGTTTTCGCTACGTACTGAAATAAATTTTTGAAATCTTTCATAACGTGTTTTCGCTAAAATTAAAATATTAACAAGTACACATAACGTAATGAACTGTATAAGACAGTGAGTGAAGGGAGAACGACTTGTAATTTTACTTCATAATCGAATAAAGCTTAACAATAGCTAGCATTAAAGTACGTGAAGAATTTGAAACTAGAAAAAGAAAAGTTACCTTATCCTTTGTATTACAGAAGATAACAGCTTGAGTAATGATAAGTTGATCATAAAGATCACAAAGAGTGTCGAGTTTCCATTCTTCCCTTTCCACCGCAACAAAGAATTGCTTGATTCCCTGTCCCAAAAAAATTAAAACAAATCGAAAGTAAGACAAGAATTGCCGAGAGAGAGAGAGGGTTTTATAATTTGGAATTCTTAAAATCTAAATCACACATGCCAAAATAGAGCTACTTTTATGTTGCTTCTAGAAAAGTTACGAAGAAATGTTATTTAGTGGTATATCATATATATATATGATGGGGCGGGTTGAAAATTTAGTAGTAACTATCCAATATTCTTTTAGTCTCGAGCACATAATATGTTTACTCATACAAGAACACGTAGAATAACAAGAAGCCTACCTCCAATGCCAATTCATCACGCTTGACAAGGATCCGAACTGGATCGGTCATGAATTTACTTGTTATTTCCAATATTTCATTTGGAAGGGTAGCGGAGATTAAGACAACCTACATTCACAGAATATCAAATAAATAATCAGCAAATAAAAAGATCTAAAACTTTGGCGATTTTCAGGAAGCTTTATATTGATGAAAGACGCATTATCTCTACTGCCCGTGACGACATATTTTCATGGTATATATACCTGCAGCTCGGCTGGAAGATATCTATAAATATCATAAATCTGATCTTTAAACCCTCTGCTCAACATTTCATCGGATTCGTCCTAACAAAATCCATACAAAGAAAAATTAATTATTGAAACCGTAATCGAGATTCAAAACAACCCAACTAAGCATGAATAAGAATATCTCACAAGTTGACAAAATCAAGAGAGCACCACGCATTATCTATACCAACATCAAAATAAAAGGAGAAAGTGAAACTCACAAGAATTAATAATTTGATCGATTTAGTTCGTAAAGTTCTCCTCTTGATCATGTCGCAAACTCTACCAGGAGTGCCCGACACAACATGAACTCCGTGCTCTAGTTTCCGTATATCCTCGCCCACACTTTTGCCTCCAATGCAAGCATGAGCTTTCACATTTATATAGTCACCAATTCCCAGTATTACTTTCTCTGTTTGGGCAGCTAATTCCCTTGTAGGTGACAAAATCAAGGCTTGAACCCTAATTGTTAAGGAAAAAAGTAAATTAAATCAAATTGAACATAGAGTTTATAAATTTAATTCAACATATAGTAAATTAAATCAAATTTAACACCAATAATAATAATAACAAAAAGGGGCAAATTACGGCCACCCTTGAGTTATAGTCAAATTATGAAAACCCCATCCTGTTTTGGGTAATTAGAGTCACCCATCAACTATGTATTATCTTACAAAAATACCCTTCCAGAGGTAAATTTAGGAATGTTAAATCGATAAAACCGAACCGAAATTTTGGTCCGCCAACATTTAATACCATTTAGCGAACTGAATATACAATTCGGTTCGGTAAATAACCAAATTACATAAATTTTACGTAAAAATATTTAAAAGGAGGGGTGGCCGTAATTACCCAAACATGAGGGATTTTTTCGTAATTTGGCCATACTTCACGGGTGGCCGTAATTTGCCCCAAAAAAAACTATTTGTAACTTAAAACTATTGCACAAACCTAGAAATTTCAAGTGAAAAGACTCAATTGGAAGCATAATCTAAACCTCAAAAACAACATAATTACTGAAGAAAAAGGAAAATCAATTGAAAATTTAAAAAAAAAAAAAAACATACTCGGAGGATTTGGTATCGGCAATCTGACAGGCGGCGAGGGCAATCATGGAAGTTTTCCCCGTACCAGACTGCGCCTGAGCAATGACGTCACGGCCGGAGATAATTGGAAGAACGGCGCGCTGTTGAATGGCGGAAGGCTTCTCGAAGCCGTAGTTGTAGATTCCTCTGAGCAGATCGTCCTTTATCCCCATCTCGTCGAAGCTCAAAATTGGCTTCACACCTTTCGACGTCTCGAACACAAGCTTCGAATCGTCCTCCTCCATCGCCCGCCGCCCGCCGCCGCCGCCTCCTCTCCGAATCCCCGCCGCCGCCATATTGATTTATTCAGTAGCGTCGGGGGAATTAACACCTGGAAAATTGATTGCGCGGAGAAAAAACTAATACTGCCCTAACTCTTAAGTAAAGATTTCGCGATTTTTGAATCTTATGGAATCCGAACTATATATATATATATATATATATATATATATATATATATAGGTGTTTGATTTAATGTTAAATAACACTTACGTCCTCGAAATTTATATAATCATAGTTAGACCCTTTCGTGTTTTGGAAATTATATAATACCGGTTTTTAAATTTTGGTGATATAAGATTTAACCCCATTTGATGGTTGATTTGATTTGTCAGAAATGTACTTGCCCTACATTAGAATATCAGTTAGATTATATAATCGGCCCCTTTGAATTGTGTATATTTACATAGAGACCCTTATATTCGAAACATATTACATAAACCTCTCTTTAGAAACACCCCCTAAGATTTAATTTTAACTATTTTCTGCATAGTCGCAAAAATAAGATAAAAACCATAGTTTGTTCCTTGAAACAAATAAATATAAACGTTGCAATTTGCAAATATCTAATCTTTAAGTAATTATATGAAAAAAAATGAATTAGAGTTCAAAATGAAGAAATATAAAACAAATAGAAGTAATTCTAGAACAAATATATCATTTATTTAACTATTAATTTTATCGAACTCAACACATGAATGAATTGTGTTTAACAAAATGGCTCAAGCCTATCCTGATTCACTAAAAAAATAGGTTCGGCTCAAACATAATTGGATCGAACAATCTAGTTTCGGTTAGGTCTAACTCAATTGCTACTTCTATTTCCATATGTACTCCATTTGTTCCACCCACAATATCCGTCTCTTTCGAGAATTTATTTCATCCCATATTAGGTGTCACTTTACAATTCTAATGGTGCATCAATTATATATTTTTCAGTTATACCCTTATTAAATCTCCGACATTCTTTCAACATTATTTAATAGACAAGGGTATTTTGGTCTATCGAATATATATTTTTCTAAATTTAAGATATATTTGTTGAGTATCTTAATACTTGTGTAAAGATGAAAAACGACTCCTACTTGGAAACGGGCCTCGTAAAATGCAACCTACGTACATATTGTTAAAAAATATTTCGGCCCCTTTTCCACATGGGCCTTGAGAAGGTGCCCAACTTTGCATCGGTAAGAGAAAAAAGGAAAAAACAAATTTAATTTGGCCTTGTTGTAAAGTATTATTATTTAGGGTAAATTACAAACACCCCTCTGATGTATGGTCAAATTACAAAAACCTCCCTCTTGTTTGGATAATTACATCTACCCCCCTCAACTCCTCAAATTTAGTGGAATCTTCGAGATTATATGGAATATTATCACTTTTGTACCCGTTTTATCCCATTCAAACTCTACAATATGAAGCAAGATGATCATAATATGTGATTTTTAGCTTGTATATATCACTTTGTGGTGCATCGGAAACTGTATTTTTTACACAAAACGAGTACAAACTATAGCACATTTCACGGAATCTAGATGACTATGTTGAATTTGGCACCATAAAGGTGGATGTCTAAGAAAAAATCATAGTTGAGGGGGTTAGATGTAATTATCCAAACAAGAGGGGTGTTTTTGTAATTTGACCATACCTCAGGGGGTGTTTGTAATTTACCCTATTATTTATTTTGTAAATAGGAATGGCACATGTTGCGTGTGTGTGTGTGTGTGTTTTTCTTTTCCAACTAATTTAAATAAGCAATAATTTGTTAAAGTTTGTGGGTGTCTTTTTTTTCATCAACTCCTTACTTCTGTCGGAAGTGCTTTATTAGGTTAGCTTTTTAGTCCTATTACACATGGAACAATTATAGTCAGCCTCGAGGTTAGGTTAAATTGCGAAACAATCCCTCTTGTTCGTGTAATTACGATTATCCTCTCAACTATGTATTTACTTACAAAAAAAAAAAATCATTTACTTAGTAGGTAATTTGACACCGTACTAGTTCAGTGGCACATTATATAGTTGAGGGATATGATTGTAATTATATTATCAATATATTTATATAAGTTTTGTCTTTTATTTGAGAATTGAATATATTTTCAAGGTAATGGTGAAAAGACTTGAGAGATGACTAATCAATCCAACTAAAAGTGTAAAGTTCAGCAAGTAAAAAACAAAGATATGCAAATTAGGTAGAGTTTTCGTACGCAAATGTCTACCTGCTACAATGTTTTTATAATTACAAAAAGGGGCTCCTTTGAAAAATCTCTTTAATCTTTTTTAATCAAGGATAGGTGCAATTACTTTTTTAGTTATTAGTGGTTGATCCAGTATTTCTTTGAGATGCGAGCATTTTCATCCTCGACGTACGAGGGGGAGCGGCGAAGAATGGGGATGGCGACAACGGCAATGCAGAGGCGACGTGTAGCGGAGGTCGAAGGGGCCTAGATGGCGGCGGCTTGTGGTGCAGGAAGAGAAAACAAAAGTGTGTGGATTCATCGTGATTATACCAAAGTTGGGGGTTATCACTAATTTTCCCTACAAAGAAGGGTATAATAGTGTGAAGAAAGAATTTTAGGGCCAAAATGTAATTAATTATAGGGAAAGTACAAATAAAAGTAAGCAGCATTAACGTCAGAGTAATAAAACAATAAAAAAAAAAAAAAAAAAAAAAAAACAGGAGGAAAAGTTTATGCAAATTCGCACAACACGTGAATTATTGATTGGCCAGCGGTCCAAAAGAATCACCAAATCTCACAAGCCGACAAAAATAACTTTTTGCACATCCTTAACGCCTGATTGACGTGTCATTGTAATTACTGATCAGCTGACTCAGCTTGACCCCACCCATTATATGAAATTACACATACGTCCCTAAACTTTGGTGTAATTATAAATAGTTCTCTTCTAGTTTTGAGAATTTTATTGTAGAGGTCAATTATTGAAAATGTAAACAATCCCAATTTTGGGTGGGCCTTTTCGATCGGATGTTACACTTGATGAAATAGAACGGATACTTTTTTTTTGTTTTCATTTACATACGTACAGTCAGATGTGTGTAAAAATATGTATGAACCTATATGTGCATGCATATAGCTCGATAAAATTCATTCAGTAGCAGTGAGCAAACCGATTTCCTTTGAATTTGCTGCATTTACTACCTTGTGTTATATTGAATAGTTAAAAAAAAAAATCATGTGTTATAAATATTTGCAAGGGCAAATTACAGCCACCACCCTGAGATATGGCCAAATTATGAAAAAAATTCCTCTTATTTGGGTAATTACAGTCAGCCCTTCTTTTTAAATATTTTTACATAAAAATTATGTAATCCGGTTACTTACCGAACCAAATCGTATATTCAGTTTGGTAAACGGTATGAAATGTTGGCAAACGGAAATTTCGGTTCGATTTTACCGATTTAACATCCCTAAATTTACCTCTGCAGGTGTATTTTTGTAAGATAATACATAGTTCAGTGGCGGCTGTAATTATTCAAACAAGAGGGGGGTTTTCGTAATTTGACCACAACTCAGGTGTGGTCGTAATTTGCCCATATTTGCAAATACCCCCTAATAATGCATTTTCTTTTTAAACAGCCCCTGAAAAGTGAGTTCTAGAATGTGTTTGCTAATAAAATATTATGAATAGTTATTACTTATTTTCATTTTTAGGGTCATATTATGAGGTCCATTTTTTTCTTATTTTATTTAAAAAAAAATATTATATTATTAACAATCTACTTTCCTCTAAACAATAAAACAGCACGCGGTTACGCGCTTTTTCCATGTCTTTTGGCAAGTTAGCACGCTTTTTGATATTATCACAGTTCAAAAAGTCGACCAACTACTTTACGTTTTAATTCACGCCTTTGCTTATGAAGTTTCTCACAGCAGACAATTATTCATTCTATTTTGTTTTTTTAGAAAAAACATAATTTTATATTAGAGATAAATTCTGAGCGGATCAGCCGATATTTAATATAAATCGGATTCTACTAATTTTTTGATATGTGGCAGTTTTAAGTTTTAACCCTTAATAAATCACGCTGATTATAATTAGGGTTAGAGGGATTATGGGTTCTGCTGGGTTTTCTTTTTCCTTTGTCTTTTTTTCACCGCCGCCGAGCCACTACGCTCCGGACGTCAAACTCCTCCACCACCGAATTGAAATTGCCTTTCTCTCATCAAATAGCAAATTGCGTGGCGGAGCTTCTCTCATTTGTCTGATAAGCTCCAGTTTTTATTCCATATGTTTTAGTTTTGTTATCTGATAGTTTACGTAATCGACTATAGTCAGTTATTAAATCAACTGTGTTACTTTTGTGTTACTTTTATAGTCGATTTATTCTTTTTAGGTCTAATGTACGCTTTAATATTGTAATTAACTATAGTCGATAATAAGTCACCTATATAAACAGCGTAGTCGATTTACATCCAATTTAATCCAGAATTTTGTGAGAAAAATATTGGGTAATCTAGAATAAACCGAAATATTATGAATGCAATATTTCATACGTTGTTTGTTTATAGACACTATTTATAGTGTACATGAGACTTTAAAAGTCAAAAGATTTGATGACAACTGCATAAGGACTTTGAATAAGAAATATTATTAAATCAGTAAAGATAATAAATAATAATTTATATAATTTTTAATTTAAAACTTTGAAATCCAACAGCTTTTTTGTACTTTGAATTAGCTGCCTTTGACTCTCGTGATTGGAAGATCTAAAGTGATGAACAATATGTATTTTTTAATTTATAAAATCAGATTTATGTAATTCGTGGAGTTGCTTAGACCTCTAATTCTCTGGAAAATCATGCTTATTATATTAAAATTGACAGTTAGTGAATTTTATACGTGAGAAAAATAATACATAAATACATAATCGTGACAAGAGCCTACATTTGTGGATGCAATTTCTTCTAAAATAAAAAATAAATAAAAAAGTTGAAGAATATTGTAATAGATTTCTTCTCACACCCTAAGCCGTAAGAGGGTGTTTTGTTAAACTTATAAGATGTTAAAATGAGTTTATAAGGTGTTTAAGAGTTTTTAAAGTGTTTAGTAAAAAAATTCAAAAGATCTTAAAAATTCAAAAAAAAAAAATATTTAAAAAAAATTACATCTAACTATTTTTTTTTAATTTTAGATCTTACAAATGAGTAAAAACATCTTATAAGTTCATTATTCAAATAGTTTTAAAAGTAACGTATCAGTTTATCAACTTTTAAAATAACTTATCAGGCGTAGGGATTATCAATCGTTTAAAATAAGCTTAGTCACACGGATCCTATGTAGATCAATCATAATATACATCATAGAAACATACAGTAGAAAAGGAGTCAACCACATTCTCTAACATACAATAGAACCTTTTTGGAAAAATCATATTCTTGATCGTTTTGTCCGATTAAGTTCCATAATGTAGAAAAAGAGAAATATATATGTCAAGTCACACCCGATGATAATTGGGTAACCACCTATATGCCCGCAAGGGTATAGTTCAATTGGTTACGGGGCAAATTAGTTGGTGCAAGGTCCTAGAATTGAGTACGGACAACTAAACTGTGGAAATTTCAATTCCAATGAGGTTAGTTCTTCGTGGACACCAAGCCCAGTTCTGCTACCGTAACACGCAGATGAATTACTATAATTTACATTATTTCATAGAAAATCTCTCGGGCCAAGGGATGGGTGCCTTGGGGACGAGGAATTTTCACCTTTATGGTGTAAGCCCCATCTATATATATTTGAAATAGGCGTTGAAAATCAAAAAATTCAAAATATATTTTTTGTTTTAAACTTGGATTATTTACTTTAATACTAAAAAAAATCAAAATTTGTGGTGTACAATAAATATTGGGTAGTAGAAACTAGAAAGTGATAGAACAGTGTGTAGATTTTGATGTCACGATCCGTTTTAATTTTGCAGAAGTTTTTAGCAGTTAGCATTAAATTTGGACGGTTGCAAGCTTTGTGTGTAGCAATTAATTTTGAATAGGAAGATTGCATCCCTCACCGTTGATCTGGTGATCGAAGTAATTTTTCACTAAACACACATACATATGGATGCGTGTGATTATACGTTGATTAACAATTAATAACCATCCGGCATATTTCATCCGGTGTTGTATCAAATAAACTTTATTCTTGTGAGCTTTTATTATTATGTGGTTTAGTTTGACACTCTAATGTTTAAAGTATATGAGAGTGATAGAAGTTAGGCAAATAGGCATTAAACTAGTTTTTTAAAGTAAATAAAATAAAGAATTGTGATTCTTATCTTAGGAATAAAAATTAGTATTAGCTAAGACATTATAAATTTAATATTTATGACGCAAGATTGAGAAAATTGTAAAAATAGCTAATAATCATTGATTATAAAATTGAAAAAAATACGTATTAATATGTAAAGTGTAAATAAAATATTTGGGAGCCTTAAATTTTCGTAAAAATCCAGGAGCTTAGGCGACAGTTTACTTCGCACCATTGAAAACCGAACCTAGAGTCACATTTAAAAAAACTTACCCGATAGGATACGAGTTTAGGTACTTTTAGATTTTATCCTATTAATCACTAGTCTATAAATAAAAAGATATATTATTCAAACTTAAAATGTATTCATTTTTGTTTTGTTGTTGAAGTTCAAACTTCTAATTTTTTTTAGACAACTTGTACCATAAATTTAAATTCATCACACAAACACACACAAAAAAAAAGGAATAAAGTCATAAAATGTTATCTTGAATGTTTATGTAATTTGTTTAAAATGTCATAAGAAAGTGACTTAGTTGACAAATTTGATGAAATTGTCATAGCTTTTAATGCAATAGTCTACTCATAAAAATATCATTTATTTTAATTTGAAAGTTATAGCGTGTTTATGCATATGATTAATGTGCATGAGTACATTGATTTCATGTAACTGACATAATTTTCTTTTATGAGAAAAAGTTCATTTTTTTATTGAGCAGTCAAATCATGTTTCGAGGAGAGATAAATTTTTAAAATTGTTATAAAATCTTAGTAAAAATTAATTCATTTTCGGGAAAGAATAAAAATGAGAAGGAATCCGAACCAAACATTCTCCCGTTAATCAAAAATATATAAATAAATTTGGCTTAATTTCACTTTGCACCATTGAAAGCATGATTTTGGCACTTTGGACCCTCAAAACATGTTTAATCGTTCAAAGTGCACCCCATTTCTGACCATAATTTTCCGCCGTTAACTTATTTTTTATCGTCAACATGGTCATTTTTGTCTATTCAATTGATTTTTCTCCAGGGTGCAAAGTGCTAATGTATTTTCGAGCGAAAATGACTCTGTCGACAATCAAAAAAGAGGTCAACAATGAAAATTCAAAATGGAAAATAAACTAGGATGCAATTTGAACGATTAAACATGATTCAAATGTGCAAAGTGTCAAAATAATATATTTCAAGGGTGCAAAGTGTAATAAAGCCAAATAAATTACAAATGAAGAGAATAAAGTAAAGGGGAAAAATAATAAAGTATACACAAGTGGCCGTTACCCTACAACTATCCAACTTTTGCCTTTTATGCTTGACTTCAAATCTTCCCCTACATTTTCATTCTCAATAATTAATTCAAATAAATAATTCAAATAAATAATATTTAAATCCCACCCCCCAACTTTCCCTTTCTTTAAACAGTTCCTCTCTCTTATCTCTCTAATTTCCTCCCAAATGAGCAATCCCATATCCACCACAATTCTTCTTCCAGAAACCCCAATCTCCACCGCCAAAAGGCTGAAGCACCACCAGGAGATGGAGGAGGAGAACCACCACCACCACCAACAACAGCAAATCCGCCACCAGTCCTTACTCCCCGGAATACCAGACGACATAGCCCAACTCTGCCTCTCTCTAGTCCCACCTTCAATTCTCTACTCCGTCTGCCGCTCATGGCGCCGCCTCATCTACGCTCCTTCTTTCCCGCCTTTTCTCTCTCTCTACGCCGTCCTGTTGCCCGCCGAAACCGAATCACACGCCTCAAACTCCGTCGAATTCAGCTCCTTTGACCCGATCTCGTCTAATTGGACCGCCCTCCCCCCGCCGCCCTCCGATCCGCCGCTCCGCCTCCTCTTCCGCCACCCTTCCTTCATTTCCCCCGCCCCTCCCGATCCAAACCCTAGCCGTCTCCAGGCAATCTCGTCGTCCTCGCCGCCACCGACGACCGCTTCCTCCCCGCCCTACCCCACCCGCTCGTCTTCAACCCGTCGTCGGAGGAGTGGGCCCGCGGCCCCCCGCTCTCCACGCCGCGGCGGTGGTGCGCCGCCGCGCCTCCGGCGGCTCAATCTACGTCGCGAGCGGGATCGGGTCCCACTATAAACTGGACGTC
>NW_012193926.1:474901-524897 GCF_000504015.1 Erythranthe guttata | reverse complement strand
TGGGCGTGGCGGAAGATGGGGAGGCTGAAGGGCGAGAAAATTCAGCCGCGACGCGATCGACGCAGTCGGGTGGAGGGAGAAGCTGTGTATGGTGAACGTGAAAGGAGATACGGCGAAGGAAGGCACGATCTACGACGTGGAGACCGATTGCTGGGGGAATATGCCGGAGGGGATGCTGGCGGGGTGGAGAGGTCCGGCGGCGGCGATGGAGGAGGAGACGATCTACGTGGTGGATGAGTCGAGAGGATCGCTCAAAAGGTACGATCACGTGATCGACGAATGGGTGGAGGTGGTGGAGGATAGTATGCTCAAAGGCGCGCTGCAATTGGCCGCGGCGGGTGGGAGGGTTTGCGTTTTGTGCTGCGATGGGGTTAGGATCGCCGTGGTTGATGTGGCGGCGCCGCCGCCGATTAGAATGTGGGTGGTGGATGCTCCGCCTGGGTTCCAAGTCATGGGGATTCATATCTTACCTAGATTGAGTCATTCCGATTAATTTTATTTTTTTACTATAAATTCTATATAAATATTTTGTATATCACTAGTAAATTAAAATGAAAAATGTATTTAACTGTACTTTGGCAATTCATAAATTAATTTAATTTTGTTGGAGGAATTATTATTTATTTTCAGGTAAATTACGGCCACGGCCACTCCTGATGTATGGTCAAATTACAAAAAATCCCTCTATTTTGGGTAATTATAGTCATCCCTTCTTTTTAAATATTTTTACATAAAATTTATGTAATTCGGTTATTTACCAAACCAAATTGTATATTCAGTTTGGTAAACAATATGAAATGTTGGCTTACCGAAATTTTGGTTTTACTGATTTGACGTCCCTAATTTTTTCTCTGCGAAGTTTTTCGTAAGATAATACATAGTTGAAGGAGGTAACTGTAATTACCCAAACATGATGAGAGTTTTTCTAATTTGACCATAACTCAGCGGTTGGCCGTAATTTGCTCTTTATTATATTAAGAATCTCGTGTTACAATATTTCTTAATAAATAGAAAGAAAACGTCTCTAGAAAATAATACTCCTAATTAATACCTTAATTTTCTGGAAAAAATATATATAATTTTGTGTTTTCTATGGTGAATAATAATAATTAATAGAATATGTAAATATAGCTAAAAGACAAAAGACAACTTTTCAGAGTGTATTAATAAGATCTCTTTCTTCTATTCATCTATCCAATCTGTTGCATAAGCCATGTGACTATGTGTATATGTGTGTCAGTGTGTGAGTGTATATATGTGTCTGTATATGTGTATATGTGTGTGTGAGAATAGATTTTTATTGACTCAGTTCAGGTTTGCTGGTCTGTCAGTAATCAATTATTACATGTGTTCTCTTTATTTTTTCTAATAAAAAAAATCTTTGATGAATATTTAGGGACACACAATATATGATTATGTGTAAATAGAAAAACTACACCAAATTATTTTATTTTTGTTCTATTGTGTAATTTTTTTCTTCACAAAATGACCCCTTTTTTTTTTGTTATTATTAAAAAATGATAATAATACGACAACTTTAAGATTAAAAAAAAAAGAGATGATCATCCTTCTTAAAATAATAATTATTATTGCGTATGTTTACTTTGTGATATTTTTATCATACTCGGTGAAGGTTATTGATATGTCTAATTGGGTCAACCCAATGCCCAATGGGCCTATAATTTATTGACTTAATGAGCCACGAGCCCAATATTGAAGACCACTATCACCGAGGCTCAATCACCTTCAAGTAAGGTTTGAGCCCAACAATCTCGACTAAACTATAAATAAATGTTTGAACTCATTCCTTAAGGTAGGTCCTATTATCTGAGCAATACTACAATATGTATTCTCTGGACTATTTATACTATCTGCACGTCTGACTTGAGTGTCAGAGGGGTTTCCGCCGGATCAACCCCCGGTTTAGTTTACGTGTTCTGTGATTGCAGGTATCTCAAGGTCATCAAACTCGTGAGCCAGTGATTCATTCTGCTCTTCCAGTTCATCATATTTCAACACTCTAAGATGATCTATCTCTAGCATATCATTTTGGCGCCACCTGTGGGAAGACAGACTTAATCACGTAGCACGCATGATGGCCTTGAGACATTTGCTCAGGGGGAGTGTGACTGCTAACGACCTCCCACCTCGTGGAGGCTCTGGCTTGCCACTTCCTCCTCCTCGCGCTCGGGATCCACCACGAGACCTTCCTCGGATGTCCCACTAGATCCTCAATAGGATCCACTTCTTCCCTCCCCTCGATCGGTTCAGACCACCGATGAGGCCTTCAACGCTAGCAAGGGTTATGGACTCCCTGGGGGTTTACCTCTGCCCCTAAAATATTTCGTTCGCCAAGGGTTATCGACTCCCTGGGGGTTTAATGTTCGCCCTAAACATTTCGTTCGCCAAGGGTTATCGACTCCCTGGGAGCTTACCTCTGCCCTCAAATATTTCATTCGCCAAGGGTTATCGACTCCCTGTGGGCTTACCTCTGCCCCCAAAATATTTCGTTCGCCAAGGATTATCATCTCCCTGGGGATTTACAGTGCCCCCAAAACATTTCTTTCGCCAAGGGTTACCGACTCCCTTGCGGCCTACCTCCGCCCCCCTCGAACGGTTCAGATAACCGAAGAGGACCTTCACCGTACGATCGTGGAAGCTTCAACTCGTGCTGCCACTGAAACAATGGCACAACCGTGCGCATTCACCTCAAACCATAGGTCTCGAATATAACATCTCAACCGAAGGTTGGGCATCTCATCCCAAGTTTTCGTGATCGCCTCATCCTAAAGTTGGGCACTATCCCACCCCAAGATTGAGCATCTCATCCCAATGGTACAAGATGGTCGTATCCTAAGTTGGGCCATCTCAAGAGCCGGATATACTCTGCCTACTCAAAAAATAGAACATCCCCAAATCCCCAAGAGGTGAACATCAACCACCTAAAGAACACAAAAAAAGAAGAAGATGGAAAAAAAGAAAAAGAAAAAGGGGTCTGACGCGCGCACGACCCAAGGAAAAACAAAAAAAAAAACAAAGGAAAAAGTCAGAACAATTGCCAGTTCGTGCGTGTCTCTCACGCGCCATGCGCGCAGCTTTATTGCGCTCCCTCTCTCACCGCGCGTACGCCGCACGCGCCCGTTCTCTCTCTCCTCCGCGCGTGCAGTGTACGCACCCGCGTGACAACTACCGCACCCCCCATCCCTACCCGCAGCGAGACAACTCGCACGAGGAGCCAACTCGCTCGATACCACAACCCGCAGCGAGATAACTCTCACGAGGAGCCAACTCGCTCGTTACTACGAACCCGCAGCGAGACAACTCCCGCGATGAGCCAACTCGCTCGGTACCACAACCCGCAGCGAGACAACTCCCACGAGGAGCCAACTCGCTCGGTACTACGAATCTGCAGCAAGACAATTCTCACGATGAGACAACTCGCTCGGTCCTACGGACCCGTAGCGAGAGAACTCCCACGAGGAGACAACTCGATTGGTACTACCAACCCGCAGCGAGCCAACTCCCACGAGGAGACAACTCGCTCGGTACTACCAATCCGCGGCGAGACAACTCCCACGAGGAGACAACTCGCTCGGCATTACCAACCCGCAGCGAGACAACTCCAACGAGGAGACAACTCGCTCGGTACTACCAACCCGCAGCGAGACAACTCCAACGAGGAGACAACTCGCTCGGTACTACCAACCCGCAGCGAGACAACTCCCACGAGGAGCCAAATCACTCGGCACTACGAACCCGTTGCAAGGCAACTACCACGAGGTGCCACCTCGCTCGGTAATAAGACTCGATGCGAGACAACTCCAACAAGGAGACAACTCGCTAAGAGCGACCTGAATCCGCATGCTCCCCAATCGTGCGTCCAATGCTCCTACAACTTCGCTCGAGACAACTCCCATGAGGAGACAACTCGTCCGAAATTCACTATATAATCGCAAGCTCAAGTTAGCATGGTTACAACCCTAGAAACACTTAGAGATATTATGGGAATCTATATAGCCTGGCCAGCTTGATTACTCAAAATTTATCTACTTGTTTTCGATGGGTCCTTCATTAAAACGTGGTCACCGTCCAAACATACTTACGACCCACGAGGTCTAACAAGAGGCACGATCCACATAAAATTATCTTGAGAGCCTGATCCCCTCCTCAAGTACATCACGCACAAGGCTATATGTAAACACATACAAGCAACGCGTCAAAACATTGACAATGTTGATAAATAACAACTCCCACGAGTAGAATACTAGCTCCGTGCTACTACATTATCGCGAGACAACTCCCACGAGGAGATAACTCGATCAACTCTATTACCCCATGATGAGACAACTCCCACGAGGAGATAACTTGATTCGAGCTACTACATCGTCGCGGGACAACACCGACGACTCAAGTAACTTATATCGCGACAAATTGGTCGCGCTACGCGCCAACGCGCCTTCACTCCTCTCCGACACACGCGCCAACGCGGTTTTGCACATCATCAGGCCATACGCCAACAAGCGACTACTACAATTTTTACTCTCGACACGATTTGGCACCCATTTCAACATGGCCCCCACATCGACTCGAGAGTGAGGGGGCTTAATGATATGCCTAATTGGACCAACCCAATGGGCCTACAATTTTATTGACCTAATGGGCCACGAGCCCAATATTGAAGACCACTATCACCGAGGCCCAATCACCTTCAAGTAAGGTTTGAGCCTAACAATCTCGACTAAGCTATAAATAAAAGTTTGAACTCATTCCTTAAGGTAGGTCCTATTATCTGAGCAATACTACAATATGTATTCTTTGGACTATTTATACTATCCGCACGTTTGACTTGAGTGTCGGAGGGGTTTTCGCCGGATCAACCCCCGGTTTAGTTAACGTGTTCTGTGATCGCAGGTATCTCAAGGTCATCAAGCTCGTGAGCCAGTGATTCACTCTACTCTTCCAGCTCATCCTACTTCAACACCCTAAGGTGATCTATTTCTAACATCATCAGTTATGTCTGCTGAATTTTTATTGTTGATTTACACACCAATATAAATATGTGTATGTTTGTGTGTATATGAATTGTAAAGATCCAACCAGTATATTTTACCTCAGATGTGACAAATTTTCTTTCAATGTCGACATATTGAATAAATGAGCTATTTAGGTGACAACTTTGATTAAACTAAATAAATAAATAAAAATAATAGTAAATGAAAAAATTACTATAATAATTGTTGTCACCCTAGTTAGATATTATTTGTCTTGTTGTGAGTAATTAGTAATTAACCAATGTTGATATTTGAAGAAAGTTTGGCCGGCCTAAATATGTTAACAATTGAATATCAAAATTCATGAAAAATGCATTTTATATAATTAATTGCTAACTATACTATATTTCCCATGTCACAATCAGCAACAAAATAAAATTATTTATATATATGTTTAATAAATATGTTTATCTTAATGGAGTGGCTGACATGTATACATACAATTATAAGCATGAACCATTTGATTTGGGCATGACAAAATCTTTTTTATTTTATTATTTAATAGAGTAAATTATGTCACTTATGGTCGTTTCATGATTTGGAAATTAGATACCTTCGACCTATTTTAAAAGGGATATAACGAATTGATTTTAAAATTGAAACTCGTCATATTGGCTTTGATACTAATTGTCAGTACATTAAACATATATAAACGTTCGCAATATTTAATGTACAAAATCAGACCTTTCTACGTGGACAATTAATATCAAACTCAGACTAACAGAAAATGACTCAATCTAGTATAAATTTAATTTAGGGCATATTACAAATAAGCCCATCAGTGGGAACTTATTCATAAAGAGATACAGACAATATTCTCCTTTACCAATAAGTCCACACATGGTCCAGATTTATGTAAAGGACTAAAATAACCCCTCTTACTTTTATATGCTCCAATTTCATCCTTAACTTAATTTAACTTCAATTTGACCTCAAATTTCACAAATTATTCAATTTTGACCCAAAACTTTTTTTTTTCAAAAACTTTTTTTTTCCGCCGGATTCCGGCGTTGACTTTTTTTTTTTTTTTTTTTTTTTTTTTTTTTTTTTCTTCCGGATTTTTTTTTCCGGATTCCGGCGTTGACCGGCGGTCAACGCCGGTCTCCGGCGTTGACTTTTAATTTCTTTTTTTTTTTTTTTTTTTTTTTTCCCTCCGGATTCCGGCGTTGACCGGCGATAAACACCGGTCTCCGGCGTTGACTTTTTTTATTTTTTTTTTAATTTTTTTTTCTGTAACTTTTTTTTCCGTTTAAACAACAATATTGCTTTGAATGACAGTAATATTAACTATATTACTGTTAAGGGGTAATATGCTATGAGTCCCTCAAATCAAACCTAATTTGAACTAAATGACAAGTCTAAATTCAATCTTTTAATTAAATCCTCAATTTGAAATAATATATGACTCACATCCCTAAATTTTTTTTAATCCCTATCTTGCCCTTATACCTTAAATAATATAACTTACATATATCACGTTTCTCATCTCAGATTTATTTCTCTTCTTCCATCTTTTCTCTCGCTTTTTCCTCTCGTCTTCTTTATATCGATCTCTCTCCTCTCTCTTTTTCTCTTACATCTCTATCTTGCTTCTCCATCAAGCACAAAGGTCGGCGACCAAGAGAGCAGGAGTGGAGCGACGGAGGAAGTGGTGGAGGCGGCAGCGGCGGGGTATTATATGGCGGAGAAACAGGTTTTTTTTTTTTTTTTTTTTTTTTTTTTTTTTATAATATTTGCTAATTTTTTTTCATTTTTTTGTATAGATCTGTGATTAAAAGTATATGTTGATTAATTGTATATGTTTTGTTGATTTTTTAAGAATTTTGACTTGGTTTTGGATCTGATTTGCTATTTTTATTCGATTTGTTACAGGTTATTGAGAACGTTTTTAGGGCAATGATTGCGTGGCGGCACACGTTAGGGTTCAAAATTCCAGATCTAGGTTTTTCAAAAGATGGTAGGTGATTATGGGTGCCGACGGTTGCAGTTGTCGGCTGCCAGGGTTTGACGGCGGCTGCGTCGATTGCTAGGGTTGGCGACGGCTAGGAGTTTTTGGCGGCTAGGGTTTGGAATAGTACACCGTAGTATAGTATAGTCCTGCGTAGTATACCACAGTACACCGTAGTATACTACAAGTTGATGTACTGTATATGAATATCCATATATGAATAGCCAGATGATGTATTGTATATGAATAGCCAGACAATGTACGAAGAAGTAAAACTCCAGTTTTATATGCCTACAAGCATGATAATGACTACAGTAAATATAGATAACTGCAGTTATTGATAGAAGATTTGAATAAAAAAATAAAAAAATAACATATATATTTTTTTAATTTTCAATACATGTTACGTAAAAAAAAGGATTTTTTTTTATAATAATGTATAAAATACTAAAAAAACGAAAGGAAAAAAAAGGACAAATCGGTATTCTGCAAAAATAAAATTTTGAAAAATGAAAAAATTAAATGCAGACTAAGAAAATGATAAATGCAATTTGAATTTATTTAAGGTAAATTTCGAATTTGGTAGGAGAAGGGCATTTTTGGAATAAATTTAATAAAGGATGTGAAGCAAATGTTTAGTTAGACTTGTCATTTAGTTCTAATAAGGTTTGTCACTAGGGACCTATATCTTAAGGCCCCTACTGTTAAACACAGTAAAAATAACTAAACTATAGTTTAACACAGTGATATTGCTATATTAATCTCTAGCACATTAATATTAACACAACAAAATTCATTATTATTGTATAATAAAGTAATATTACTATGTTGTCCGTTCAACAAATGTAAACAAAATAAAAAAAACCAAAAGAATTAATATTACTGTGAGTGACAGTAATATTACTATAGCAACAGTAATATTACTATAGCAACAGTAATATTACAATAGTAGACAGTAATATTATTACGTTACTCCGTGAATAACTCAAACAAACAAAATATCCAAACAAAAGAATAATATTGATGTGGTTGACATGAATATTACTATAACAAACAGTAATATTACCGTCAACCACAGTAATATTATTGTGTTTACAGTAATATTACAATAATAGACAGTAATATTAATACAAACACCACAAAAAAATAATAATATTGATGTTGTTGACAGTAATATTATTGTGTTTACAGTTATTTTACTGTCAACGACAGTAATATAATTACGTTGACTTGTCAACAAATCAAAAAAAAAATAAAAAAAAATAATAATAAATAAAAAAATATAATATTGCATTAATTTACTGTCAACGGCAACACAATTACATAAATGTAATGTCAACGGCAGTACAATTACGTTAATTAACTATCATTGACAGTATAATTACGTTAATTTACTGTCAGTGACAGCACAATTACGGTCAACGTTTAGCGGCGGACGTGGAAAAACAAAACAAACCAAACAAAACAAAACAAAAGAAAAGAAAAGAGAAAAAAAAAGAAAAAAGCAAAAAAAAAAAAAAAAAAAAAAAGTCAACGCCGGAGACCGGCGTTGACCGCCGGTCAACGCTGGAAACCGGCGAAAAAATCCGGAAGAAAGAAAAAAAAAAAAAAAAAAAATTTAAAAAAGTCAACGCCGGAGACCGGCGTTGACCGCCGGTCAACGCCGGAATCCGGCGGCAAAAAAAAAGTTTTTGAAAAAAAAAATAATTTTTGAAAAAAAAAAATTTTGGGTCAAAATTTAATAATTTGTGAAATTTGGGGTCAAATTGAGATTAAATTAAGTTAAGGATGAAATTGGAGCATATTAAATTATACTCCAAAAAAAAGTCAAAATTGAATTTTTGTGGTCAAAATTGAACTTTTATGGACAAAATTGATTAATTTGGATTACAATTAAGAATTGGGTATAAATGGTTGAGGGTAATATTGGGATATACATGAATGTTTCCTTTAGTTATAATAAATATTAAAGGGATGGGCTTATTGGTAAAAGAGATATGTCCCCTAAACCTAGAATAATAAACATGCTTGGTTGGGGACTTTTGCATAAAAATCCCTTTAATTTAAATATACCACGATAAATCAGAATATGGTTCAAAATGAAAGTTTAATTTGTAAGATTTTTAATTATATTATTATTATTATTATTATTATTATTATTATTATTATTATTATTATTATTATTATTATTTATTATTATTTTTTTAATATTTTGGTACAATCTATTTGTTAATTCATTAAATAGATGAAGGTGGCCTGAAACAAATGATTGGGCCTTGTTTTGGAGACTTCTCAGATTTAGCTAAAACTAAACTGTGCACAACGGCCCAACAACTGACTTTTATCAATTTTAATTTATAGGGTAAATTATGGTCAAATTACGAAAACCCCCCTCTTATTTGAATAATTATATCTACCCATCAACTATGAATCCTCTTACACATCTACCCTTCTGGTGTCAAATTCAATATAATCATCTAGATTCTGTGGAATGTGTGCTCTAGGTTGTACTCGTTTTGTGTCAAAATACAGTTTCTAATGCACCAGAGTTTGATATATATATACGCCGGAAAAATACATCTTATGATCATCTTGCTTCAAAATGTGGAGCTCGAATGGGATAAAACGGGTACAAAACTGATAATATTCCATATAGTCAAGAAGATTCCACTAAATTTGAAACTGCAAGGTAGACGTGTAAGAAAATTTATAGTTGATGGGTTGTTGTAATTACCCAAACAGAAGAGGTGTTTTTATAATTTTATCATACCTCAGGGGTGGTTATAATTTACCGTGTATATATATATATATATATATAAATATATTCGTGGAATATGGGAGAGATTATTATCTTTTTATTTATAATATATTTAGGTTGTGTTTGCAAAAGCTTTTACAAATATTATGAATTTTTCTTTACTCATAATCTGTTTTTACGTGTTTGCAAAATCAATTTTTATTTTTACTTCTCTTAAAACAAGCAGTTTTAAGCTATAACGTACTAAACATCCATGAACCTTCTTTCTTATTTAAATTTATTTTCCAGTAAATTTACAAACACCTAACTTTTAGAAATAAATATTTAAACCAGCTTAGTTTACAAGCCATAACTTCGATTGTTAAATAAGCTTTTACCTAAAGAAAATTCCATAAAATTGATATGTGATTGAAGCCCAATTGGACTCGATAGTATAAAATTATTTGATCGAGGCCCAAAAGAAAAAAAATATTTACACCATCCTTATCCCAAAATAAAAGAAGTTAAACTAAAGCAATAAACAATTAAAAAGTTAATAAATAATGTATAATAGTCACCATAAGATAATATAATTTTCCAAATTTAAACATGGAATAATGTGAAAGTGATGCATAAAAAATAAAAAAATAATAAAAAATAAAAAATAATATGGCTTGATTACTCTAATTTAATGAGATTTCTTATTTCATAAATTTCTCCCCCATATATAATATATATATATATATATATATATATATATAATATATTAATAGCCTTTTTCTCCGACAGTCAATTCTCGACCAATCTTCTTTCCTCTGTAAAAAAAAAAGAAAAAAGAAAAAGAAAAAAAGAAAAATGGAAAATCAGTCATCTTCAACCTGAAAATTGACTGCCAATAAAACCTTAAAAACCTCGAAAAAAAATCGTACAAAAAGGATGTACAACAACATCGGAGATGTCAGCAGCCACCTTCCTAGCAGCAGCAGCGGCGGCGGCGGCGGCGGCGCCGCCGCCACTCCAAGAAACCCCATCATTCCCTACGCCCTCCTCCACCACCACCACCACCAGGTTCACCACCCCATCATGATCCCGCACCTCCCTCCTCCGCCGCTGCCGCAGTTCTCCCCTCCCGGCGGCGCGGACGACGGCGGCGATGATTTTCCGAGGAGGGACGAGAGGGTACCGCAGTGGAGCAACCAGGAAACAAGGGAGTTCATCGAAATTAGGGCTCAGCTCGAATGGGATTTTATTACAGCAAAGAGGAACAAGAATTTGTGGGAAGCGGTGGCGAATCGAATGAGGGAGAAGGGCTACCGGAGAACCGCCGATCAGTGCAAATGCAAGTGGAAAAACCTCGTCAACAGATATAAGGTATTAATTAATTAATTATATACATACATGAATGTGATTTTTGTGTGTGTGTGTGTGTGTGTGTTTTTTTGGTTAAATTTATGTGCCTTGTTTGAATGATTAAATTGATGTGTTGGTTGATGAAATCAAATTTGTATACGTGATTTCGCGAATCGGGAATGTAGTTTTACCCGATTTTTTTTTATCGAGTTTGCGCGTAATTTCTCTGTGTAATGGTATTATGTTATTATTGATGTTCGAATAATGGAATCTGGATTAAATTGAGTTAAAAGCTCGATCGAATTTGTATTCGGGTCGAACGCAAATAACCGTTTCTGTTTGTGCATGTCGAAGCTAGTTGATTGATCGCAGTAATCTCTTTTTCTCGCGATAAAATTTGTTCCAAATCGAAGTATCGTGAGTTCTTTCGTGGTCATGATTATTATAGTCACGGGTGGCTTGGATAAATTGCGAAATCTGAGTTAGTCATATCGTGTTGGATTTCGTGATTTTAAATGTTATTATTGACTCGTGATTGTATCGTGCTTCGGTATTTGCGGAAATTATTATGGGAAAGTGAAATGTTGTAAAAGAAATGATTTGGAAGTTTGTTGTTCCATAAAACGAGGCTCGTTTAAGATTTGACCGTACGAATAATTTTCCCTTTTGTTGGAGTTGTGCTTATTTCTTGGCTCAACGAAACGAGGAAACATTTTGTGGGAAACAAAAGCCCAATTAATGAACCCTCGGCTTTACTTTAGTAACTTCTCCGAGTTTTTATCGAAATCGGAGAACGGTAATATTTTGCTCTTTATATATCTCAATTAAAAATCGGATCTTGAAAGTGAGAATTTTCATAGATGTCGCGCGTGTGTAACGAGTTAATCATTTAGTCAAGTTATTTAATTTAATATAATAATCGTTTCGAATTTGGTGCTCGTTTAAAAATACAGGGGCAAGAAGCATCCGATGTGGAAAACGGTCGACAATGTCCATTCTTCAACGAGCTGCACACAGTGTTCACAGCAAGGGCCAATCAAATGCCGCCACATGTCGACACTGAGAGTACCGGTATTTCCAAAGGAAAGAAGCGCCTCATAAATATCTCCGAAGATCAATCCCATCATGAAGAATTCTCCGAAGACGAGACGACGGTTCCGAAGAGAAAACCCGGTAGGGAAAAGAAGCAACAAAAAATAGCCGGAAAAAAGGAAATTTATTCGAACAAAAACGAAAGCATTCTCAACGGTCTTCGAGAAACAATGAGGGGTTTCATGGCGCAGCAGCAGAGGATCGATGTGCAGTGGAAGGATACGGTGAAGAAGCGGGCCCACCAAAGGGATATATTCGAGCAGGAGTGGCGGCAGACGATGGAGAGGCTCGAGCGGGAGAGGCTGTTGATGGAGAGGGCCTGGCGGGAGAGGGAGGAGCAGCGGCGGTCGAGGGAGGAGAATCGGGCGGTGAAGAGGGACGCCCTGTTGACTACGCTTCTTAACAAACTTCTTCGTGACGAAATTAGCGAATTTATTGCAGTCGAAACTAATTTTTTTATACATACATAGGTTTTTTGGTGGATTCAAACATAGCAATGGAGTTTTCTTTCTTTTGGAAACTAATCTTAGAGGTTTTATTTATATATATGCATAGTAATATTGATACTCCTTTTGTTCTTGTGAAAATGTTACGACTAGGGTTGGAAATTGGAACGAAATTTTTCGATTCTGTCGGTTCCAATTCGATTTTTTTCCGACTTTGGAACACTATTTTACGTTCCGATTTCCGAAAATTTCGATTCCATTTTTTGAAATGTTTTGGTTCGGAATTGGAATATATATGAGATTCCGACCTCCGATCCGATTTTAATTTCCAGAAATAATTAATGAAAGCATACATTTTCTATTTTAGATGATTACAAAATTAAATTTTCAAAATTTCGACAATTAGGGTCCGAAAATTTCCGATTTTGGAACGAGTTTTTTTTTAGTACCGGTTTGCGAGGCTTTTTGATTTTCGTTCTTTTTTTGGAACCGATTTGTGAATTGTGATATTCTCAAGGGAGCCAAACGATACTAAACACATAGTTGAGGGGGCAAACTCAAATTAACCCCACAATTTTAAAAAAAATCGGAATGTCATCCACAAACACGGGGGCGTCGGTCACACGTGCGGATGCATCACAGTGGCACGTGCCACCTGGCTCTAACTCCCATTGGCTTCTTCTACTCCCCCACTCACTGTCCTTTCGATTCCGAGCATCTATTTTCTCTCTCTAAAAACCTCTCTCTCTCACTCATCAAAACCCAACAGTCCAACACTCTCTCACTCCTCACAGCGCACACACACACACACACACGCAGTGACGTCATCATATACACGTATAATTTTAGAGAGAGAAAGTGGACGAAGCGGCCATTATCTGTATCCTTTACCTCTTATCTGAGCTGAAATTTCATAGATCAAATCTGCTACTTCCAGGTAATTTTAATTTTGTTTGTTCTAAAGTGAAGAATTGTATCCGCATTACGTATTTTAGTTAATTATTGTAACAATCGAAGAGTAGCCCACTGTTTTTAGAAACAGAGATTTAGGTCGTGTGGGTTTGGGGAGAAAAGAAACTTTGCTGTTGCTAGTGGTGCTTGTACTTTGTGCTTCTGAAGGTTGTACGTTGATTTAGCTATATAATGTGCAGTTTTTTTTTGGGGGTTTAATTGGGATTTTGGGGAAATGTTTAGAACGTATGGGTGATCGGTGGAAGAAGGGAGTACTGGGTGGCTGAATTATGCCATTGAACTGGTGATTTTTGATCCCGTGTATAATTGGGGTTTATCAATTCTTAGATGGTGAAAAGCTTGTGTGCGTTATTCTAATATCGATTTCGGGCCACTTGCGTACAGTGACGTACTCTCTAATGATGGTGCGATGGCATTCTCTGATATTTAGTGCCGTTTGCTGTTGTAATTTGAAATGTCTGCGCACTTGTTTACTTGTGGTGTCACACGGAATTAACCATGTCACATGATTTAGCTGGTTGTTTCAGTTATAGGCTTATGCTAGTGTTAATAATTTTATTCGACAATATTTTGAGTTCTCGAATGATTTGTTTGCTTGGCAACCCTTTCCTTTCTTCTTTAGCTTGGAATTCATCATTTTTACCTTTGCAGTTTCTCTTAAGATTGTTCTTTATGGGGGCAACAGTGTTTATATGAAGTTCATGGTTTGAAAAAGAACTATTTATATTATGAATTATCTACCAAGCAGGTAGTTCTTGCGGGGTTCAGTTTCAATTTCACTTTCCTTATTGAAGTGTAGGTTGTGTAGCTGTATTTAGAATCTCGGAGTAGAGGTTCGGTTCGGATCTAGGTTGAAATAGGTTGCATGCCCCTTTATAAATCTAGGACTAGAATATCTTTGAAATTGCGAATATAGTATATGCCTATAAATTACCTTTTTTTAAACCATTGTCATTATTATTATTATATATTTTAGTTTTTGAATTGCAATCAAACTTGTAACGAATTAAGTAAAAGATATCTAGTTTTTGACTCTGAAATGTCAATTTTTAGGTCATGAGAAAGTTGTGAACTGAATGTTATTTTAATGCATAAGCAAATATCATGTGATTAAGATTTTCTAAGATAGAATGTGTGTTACATGCATTAATTACTCGGGAAAATTGGGTAAATTTCTTACTTCTGATACAAAAGTTCTAAAAAGAGGATACTTATGTGATTAAAAATGCGAGGTCTTACTTTTGTAAAATTTTCTCTTATTTGTCTCTTCAAGTTGAGTTAACCTCTTATTCATAAATCCTATTTCTAATACTAAATACAGCTTGCTCCGCAAAAGTTAACTTAAACATATTACTGCGTGTTTGAGTCGAAGGATCTTATCTGTGAATAATTGTTTCAGTACTTAACAAAGTCAAAATAATTACATTCATAAACCCGAGGCGTTAAAAGCTGAACATATTCTATTTTCAACAAGTTACAATGAAGGCGCATAAAAAGTGGAATCCTTGTAACATGAATAATCTTTTCTTTGACCCTCACTTATGTTTGATGATTATGTTCTTCTTTCGACTTTTCAACCAGTTCTTTGGCCCTGCACCTGTGTGATCTTGTGTGCGATTTAAAACTTCAAAGAACATATTTTAAGTGGTGCTTGCATTACTTTAAAACCTGGAAGTCTTAGTAGTGTCTTTTGAAGCATTATTGAGACATACGAAAAATCTTATCCCACATGGATTTTGTACTCTGGATAAGAAAAAGAGAATATGCATGAACTTCGTTTTTCCAGATTTTCATTTTTTTTTTCATGTCTTCTATGAACTAACCATATTAATTTTATTTTACAGGAGACACTTTCTTATATTCTCTTCAAGTGGCCGCTCTTTGAGTTATCAACTTAATTACTGGATGACCCGTGGAGTTATTTTACAGCCTCAAACATCTGATGTTTTGTACCTATCTTATTATGCCTGACCAGCAACACAATGAACAGTTTCCCTGTGAATTTTCAGCACTTAGTTTTATGCATGCTGTTGCTTTACAGTCTACCAAAAGAAATTGAAGCTCTCAGTCCTGATGGTACGCTGGCTAATTGTTTATTTGACATCTATTTTTTATGTTAATGAAGTTGAGTTAAAGACTTTATATGCTAAGAGATTGACTAAATATTACAATATATAAATGCAAACAAAATGATGAATTGCAGTGTGTTTTTCTTTTAAAGCTGTATCATTGAGGTGTTGAAAGCCCTTTGCTAGTGCTATTCCTATGCTAAATAACTAAAGAAATGCAATGTTTGAGTCCACTTCGATGGATGTCCTGGAGGCATTTCTTCGAAATGGTTACATTTCACTTTCTGAGTTGCAGGTCAAGCTCTTGTCAACTTTAGGACAGCCATAATTAGTTCAGATGGTATTCTACAGCAGTGGAGACCAGAGGATGAGGATCCGTGTGGTTGGAAAGGAGTAAAATGCGACTCCAAGTCAAAGCGAGTTACAGCCTTGTAAGTTCCTTGATACTGAAGGCTGTTACGAAATCTTACTAAAATTTGATGCATCAGTCTACTTATATAATTGTCATTCGTTAAAGTTGAAAGATATTTGGCAGGCAAACACATGGGCATACATGTGCATCAGTTTATGCCACATATTCATGCATAAATTTATAAAATGAAGAAAGCATAAATTTCACTCCTAAATGTAAATGATTGTTTAAAATGCAGGAGCCTCCCTAACCGCAAGTTGAGTGGCCCAATATCAGCAGATATTGGGAAACTAGACAACCTGCAATATCTGTATGTATCTTTTTTTGCTTCTTTTTCCTTTCACATCTCAATCATAACTTCTACTTATGATGGCTTTTTACTCGTTTGTAGAGCTCTTCATGACAACAACTTTTATGGGGAAATCCCGCCAGAACTGGGGAACTGTACTCAGTTGCAATCAATGTAATATATTTATATTCTGAAATTTTACATTATTCTGAAAATTGTTGAATGTCATATTTCGGAAATTTTGAGTTCTGCTGACACAAAATTGGAAAATGGCCTTTTTGACTTTGGGCTATTAATCGAAGATCTATAGCAAAAATTGCATGTAACTGACTTATGTCTACTGAATCATTTTCTGGATAGCATTTCTTTGCACTTGTTTGCTGACCATGTCGAAGACGAGTTCCTTATCTAATGTATTTGGTATGCAGTGACCTAGAGCTTCTTAAATATGCAACATATGACTTGTACCAGCAACATATGCCTTGTACCCCACATGAAATTGTTGTTGATGTTAGTATCGACTGTTCCATAGTTCACTTGTAGAGTGGAACTGACGAATTTGATCAAATTTCTCATAAATAAATGCAAAGATTTAGCAATTTATGTCCTGGCAGGAGAGTTGGTGCTAGAGCAGTGCCTTTTGCGACCCCCATCGAACATATATATTTCTTAGGTTGCGAGAACTTCTACATTTTGTCACCATCAGGATTCTCTATATTTTTTGAATCATCTTATTTGTCTTACCTCCTTCAAAAATCACTGAGTGATAGCTGAGCAAAAAATACCCAGAAATACTGTAATTATTGTTTCTATTCACTTTTCGTCTTAATGTTTAAGTCTATTTATCTTTTATTTTGTTTGGATCAAGTGTGGGATTTTTCATATCCTATTTGTACAGATTTTTGCAGGGTAACTACCTAAGTGGATCGATTCCTGGTGAACTGGGAAACCTGTCTCAGCTTGAGAATTTGTAAGCAACATACTGAAATTGCTGAATACTTGATATTTTTTATGCTTGAATCTTACCTTTCTCATATCCAGTATTGGAGCTATGGCTTGTCCGGTTCTTTCTACAAAGTTTGCATGAATTCGGAATTACCTTTCAAATTCATATTTTCCAATTACTTTAGAGTTAAAGGTGTGATTATAATATGTACTCTTCTAATTTTTCCCTTCACCGATCACACAAAAGTATAGAAGTCAAGATCCTCCGAGTGAATTCAGTGGTTAGCTAAGTATTCTATTGAGAAGATTGCTTCCTAATTGTATTAGCAGGATGTGATCATCTTGAACTATATCCGCTTGTGTTTGGTATCACACTTATAGAAATGCATAGATTAGGTGCATTCCTAAAAGTTAATATTTTGTTCATATGCTGCTTTTTGCAGGGATGTCTCCAGCAACTCTCTCAGTGGAAGCATTCCTGCTACACTTGGAAAGTTGAGCAAGCTTTCTAGTTTGTGAGTGACCTGTAAAGTTTTAAAAAATGTCAGTCTAATATTTTTCTGATCGGCCTAATTCATTGTCATGATTTTTGAAGTAATGTTTCCACAAATTTTCTGGTGGGACCTATACCTTCTGATGGTGTTCTTGCGAACTTCCGGAATGACTCGTAAGTGTCGAATTCTTCTATGCTAGTTACATGGCCTTCATACTCAACTTTTCGCCTCCTGATTTGATACACTTAATTTCTCTTCTTGTAGCCTTGCTATTTGTGTGTTTATTTAGATGCTGTGATTTCATTTCTGTTTGACTGATTGAACTATTCTTTTTTTTTCTATATTTACATTGTGAAACTATGAATATAAAAGAATACAGTAGATAACTCTAGAATCAGAGAGAACAGAGGAGGAATTACTATTTTAGTTCTAAAGCCACTTCTCTAACTTCTAATGGTTGCCAAGTATGGAAATGATCCCTTCTTCTGAAGTACCACAATGTTATTTCTGTTGGGAAAATTGGTTAAAAATTGAGTCATGAATTAGCTACGGCTCCAATGTTAGCATTTTATTTTGTTTTTCGATGGGTTCATATAGGTCTTTTATGCTATTCCTGTTTATTTTTCCCTTTATTGTATTTTAATCGGTATTTTACTTTCTGATTTAATGTCCAGATTTGTTGGAAACCGTGGGCTGTGTGGTAAGCAAATTCAAAGATGTACGAAAACTGGTAGTGGTTCATCCTTTTCGCAGCCTACAGATTCAGGTACCTTATTCTCTCTGCTGCGTGAGTAAACTGCTCATTTACTGTCATTCTAGTTCTACAGCCAGAGTTCTGAAGTCAACATTCTATAGTGAGTTACGACCATTGGCTCTTCTCAGTGAGCAAAGAAGGGGTGGGGTAGTTTTCCTCCTTTATCTTTTCATGTTTTTTTGGTGGGATGAGAATATACTGGTCCATTGGTTCACCTATCTGAAGATGAAGGAACCCAAAATCCGGAAACCTGTAAAAAAAGACTTGACCACTTTAGGTTCTTTTCGCGGAATTTAGTGACTACAAAACCCTCATCTTACTTTCCCTCCTAAGCGTATATTATTTCTCCTAAGATAAGACAATAGTGGTAGAGTACTAGAGTATTGGTCATATTTCTGGAAATTCTTTTCCCAAACCCCAAGCAAAGTAGAATTTTTGTTCAGATACTTCTATGAGATTACAGATTTTCTGATTGATTACAAAATTTATGTTTTGGCTATTCTTCTTGTATTTTTGCCATTTTATCCCCTTGTTTGGGAAAATTACATTAACTACCCCTGAGGTGTGTGATCTAATAAAAAAAACACCCAACTTATTTTTAGAATTAGAAACACCCCTTGAGATATCACAGTACCCCTTCAGGTTTGTTTTTACTTTGCAAACACCTCCCTTGAAAGGGGCAATTGCAAAATAGAAACAAAGGCAATGGAGTATTTGTAATGCAAACTTAGCTTCTTGTTCGTGTTTTTTCGAATGGATAGCCCGAAGGGAACTTTTTGTAATTAATCCTATCATTTTTTAAGTAGCTGTTGATCTTTGTCTTTTGTGGTGTTTTTAGCCCAATTTCAAGCCAAGAAGAATTCAGGGAGGCTTCTGGTTAGTGCACTGGCCACTGTGGGTGCGTTGCTTCTGGTAGCTCTTATGTGTTTCTGGGGCTGTTACATGTATAAGAGGCTTGGTAAAAATGATGGCAAAAGCCTTGCTATGGATGTTAGTGGAGGTAAATATATACACATGCATGCAAATCATAGTGTTTTTTTTTTTTTTTTTTTTTTTTTTTTTAATCTTTAAAGTCGATCCCATCATGTTGTGTTGATATTTTTTCAGGAGCCTCGGTTGTAATGTTTCACGGAGACCTGCCCTACTCTTCCAAGGATATTATCAAAAAGTTGGAGAATTTAAATGAAGAGCATATAATTGGTATGGGGGGCTTTGGAACTGTGTACAAGCTTGTGATGGATGATGGCAATTTATTTGCCTTAAAAAGGATCGTGAAGGTCAATGAGGGCTTTGATCGCTTTTTCGAAAGAGAGCTTGAAATTCTTGGAAGCATCAAACACCGATACCTGGTGAACCTTCGAGGGTACTGCAATTCCCCGAAATCGAAATTGTTGATATATGATTTCCTCTCAGGAGGCAGCCTTGACGAAGCTCTTCATGGTTAGCGACTCCCTTATTTATTTTCAGTATTAAGTCCCACACTCTCGGTATATTCCTCTGAACTCACTGTATTCGAAAACATGCAATTGGGCAGTTATTAGTAACAATCTGTCGCTAAGACTAGTTCGACATGCTTGCTTTCTCTTTGATTTGGGGCCATCGTTTTTATTAATAATGCAATCTCTCTTTGACGCAGATAGAGCAGAGCAACTAGATTGGGAGGCTCGTTTAAATATTATCATGGGAGCTGCAAAGGGCTTAGCCTATCTGCATCATGATTGTTCACCTAGAATTATTCACCGAGACATCAAGTCGAGCAACATTTTGCTTGATGGAAATTTTGATGCTAGAGTATCCGACTTTGGACTGGCTAAATTATTGGAGGATGAAGAATCCCATATTACAACAATTGTAGCTGGAACATTTGGATATCTGGCTCCGGGTATGTGTACAACAATATATTACTGAGCCAGAAAACATATGTTTTTTTTTTCCTGATTTTTTTCGTCCATTGATATACATATGTTTCAGTAGAGATACGTAAAGATCCCGATACCCTTTCTCAGTGTTCTGTTCGTTTATGCTCTTATGAAAATTTTCCCCTTCATGATAATGAGATCTTACAAATCGTTTGATGCTGACTTGTATACTGAAATGTTTATTGGGCAGAGTATATGCAGAGTGGTAGAGCTACAGAAAAGACAGATGTTTATAGTTTTGGTGTTCTGGTGCTCGAGATTGTGAGCGGAAAGCGACCTACTGATGCATCTTTCATCGAGAAGGGCTTCAACATTGTTGGATGGGTACGATTTTCCTTTTGAGCTTTGAGTGTTGAAAATGTTGCAACATTATCTACTCCTTTGAGCAAAAAAAATTCAATCGTAGTTAAAATTAACCCTATTATAGAAATTGCACGAATAGTAATTCTATGCTCGTATTATTTGTTAAGGTTTTCTCCTCACCTGTTTCATATATTTGCTTTCATTTGTTGCAGTTAAATTATTTAGTTTCGGAAAATAGACCACGAGAAATAGTCGATCTACACTGTGAAAGAGTGCAGGCAGAAAGCCTCGATGCCCTACTTTCAATTGCCATGCAATGTGTTTCTTCAGTACCCGATGAACGTCCGACCATGCACAGGGTAGTTCAAATACTTGAATCTGAAGTCATGACCCCTTGCCCTAGCGACTTCTACGATTCCAGCTCAGATTGAAGGCCAATCTTTTCACCGAACAAAAGAAATCCCAACCTATTTATCTGCAGCAAAAAAAGTCGGAAATCAACAATAACACACAGAATATTCTGAATTCGAAATTATTCATTCTTTTTGGCAAAAAATTATGATTGGAATTTATGCTGGTGATTTTCTGCATTTGTCGTCCTCGAATTAGAGCGAGTGATCTGCCTGCCGCATCAGGTTTTTCTTTGTCCATGTAAATTATTATTATTTTCTTTTTCTTTTTCTTTTTTACTGGTCATTTCTCTGAATCAATTGTATATCAAGTGTTTGAATTTATTTACTGTCTCCATATACTGATGGGTATTTTCGTAATTTGGTTGCATTTTTGTATTATTACTCACATAACAGTCATTGATACAACGCAAGACTGAAAATACTTTTTAGTCTATAGTTTATGGTTTCATATATTATGTAGGCATTTACTTGCATGAATGTCTTAACCTGTTGCTATTTATTACCTATCCTTATTTCCCGATTGTTGTGAATCGATCAACGTAATTTTGTGCAATCTCAAACCTAAACTCACTACTCAATTGAATCGAACCGGAGATAATGTAGTTCGCAGCAAGGAGATGTATATTTCAGATCAATGGAGACGATTACAATCACACGCATTACTAACCGGCACTAGCAGAGCCAAGATTCAAACCTTGCGGGGGTCGAATGCATTAAAAAATATTATGAGAGGGGGGCGGTAATGCAATTATACACAATTTTTCTAAATCTTTGTATAAAATAATATGAATTTGAGAAATGCCCCCGTTCTATGCTGGCTCTACTCACCGCAGAAGAAGCATAAACCCGAAGTGTTCTCTCACTTCTCTAGGTAGCACTGATTGTACATCACCAAAAAACTTCTGAAAAAAAAGAACAACTTTTCGACTTTTAATTGAAAAATTAAATAAATTTGAACATTGGAATGACACAGATCAATTTAGCTGAAGGTAAATAACAAGTACAAAAATTCACAGAAATGCTGTTATTTCATTCAGCCTTAAACTGCATTTTCGACAAAAACGTCGTAAAAAAAGAATACATAGGAAAACTCAATCTGTTCACGATATTATGACTGGGTTTCTTCTGCAAACTACTTATTAGCCACTGATAATCGGAAAATGCATCTTCCGATAACGGCTCCAACAGTTCGCACTTGGACAGTATTTCAGAAGGCGGTACATTACAAATGAGATTCGTGTCCAGATTCGGTCTACCCTTTTTACGTTCTTTACGCTCTTCTTCGAATGAGGCTTCGAGCGAAATCGGAGATGCACCGGAAATAGTCTCTTCCTTGAAAGGCGAAGCTCTTTCTGGTTGCAAACAGAAATCGACCCATTGTTGTACAAGCGGCGATGGTCCTCTAATTCTTCCTCCAATTTGATCTGTCACAAGTCTCGATGCAGCTGGTACAACCTGCACCACGAATTAAGACAATAATAGGTGTGGAAATCGAACAGATGGGATAAGAATTAACACTTCCGCAATTTTTTTTTTGTTTTCGGGTTGAAAAGCTAATTAGGAAAAACTGAAATCGAAATTGGGAAATGGAAAACCTTGTTCAGAATTCGGAAATTGTCGGATCGGGACCCGGTGTGGCAATTTCTATTTTTTCAGTCACCTATAATTTAAACTACATAATGATATTTCATGTGCAATTTTTGATTTTTTTTTTTTGGAAATTAAAATTGGATCGGAACTCGGAACTTTCGGAATTCGGAATGTAAAGTATTATTCCAAAATCGGAAATATTCGCAACAGAATCGGCAGAATTCGGAAATTTCGTTCTAATTTTCACCCCTAATTCGGAAATTAAATTCGGAATGTAAAGTATTATTCCAAAATCGGAAATATTCGCAACAGAATCGGCAGAATTCGGAAATTGCGTTCTAATTTTCACCCCTAACTAGAATCGATAGAGCATATAAGTGCATGATTAAAGAATTAAAAGGGAAAAAAGAATACATACCCAGAAATCCGCCCATAAGCTAGCACCAGATTTAGGAACTATTACGGAAACATTCGACATTGTTTTAGCAACAGGAAGAACATCACTGCTCCATCCAACAGCCACCCATACATCTCCTGCTCTGAAAGCTTTCAGATAGTGCTGAGTATCAAATAATCGTACCTGTGTAAATCAATTTCGTTTAAGCAACGGTCTTTACTCGTTAGAGATTGACAGCAAACGCAAAATGAACATAAAAATTGATTATACAATAATCAAATCTTTTAAATATTTACGCGGTTTTTGGCCAGCATGGAGTGAAGAACCAATTTCGTTACCTGTTGAACAAGCAATTCCAGCTGCTGCAGCACGGCAGTTTTCCCTCCAACAACTTGAGCGTCAATGTTAGTAGTATTATACGAAGCTCCAATATACTTCAGCACCGCTCCAACAATCTCTCGAGGTGAGTCAACCATCGAAATCTTTCCAGCAAGTTTAGGGCTCCATAAATCCGACCAATCCTGCATGTATCAATTAACACAACCGTTGAAACTATATACGAAAATCAAGACTTCGGAATTAGTCGAGGATGAAAGGACAATCACCTCTATTGGAGCCAAATTATGCTTTTGAAATTCTTTTTTATTATACGCTATGACCATACTTCCCCAACGATAAGGCACGGCCCATATTATTCCCTGAGAATCTAAATTCCCCTCGGTGCTCCTGCGTAAATATACCTGAGATTATTTCAAAATGTAACAGGTTCTGATATTCCGTACATGTCCAATTTAAACGGTAATAAGAGATGACACAAATGACCATATATTATTTCCAAGTAAAATCCAATATGAAGACTCACAGAATCGAGATTTGAGCCCAAAAAAAAAAAAAAAAAAAGCAATGCATTCTCACCTTCCATTTGTGACTTAAATCACGAAACCAGTCTTGATTTTCGGCTCCTTCTATGGGCTCAATTAACCCCTTGTCAATGGCAAAATTTAGCCACGAATCACCAAGAGTAACAAGATCAGCTGCCACAGCAGATTTAGGATTTATTTTACCGTTCTTTATTGGATTCGAGAGTTCGTTAAATATATCTCTGAGGCTTCGACGGAACGCTGGACGGAACTGCACCCTCTTTCCTTGAGATTTTAAGAATTCCTGCATGTTGAGAAGTAAAATATAATATTTATTCAAGAACAAGAAAGAAATCGAAAAAGAATATACTTCAATTTTATTCTACTGTAATTTCAATGGAAAGATTTAAGAGCTCACCCGAACCCATACGGTAGGCAGTGAGCCTTCCAGAGCAACTATTTTGAGAGGGACAGTCAACGCGTATGATTTCGTTTTCCATCGTTCAAATTCCGATTTTAAATCCTCGTCTTCGATATTCTCCACTTCTTCAGATTCACCCACATTATTATCAGTATCTGTAAATGGAAAAAGGAGATCATACAACACACAAAAGCACAATGGTCCAATAAACTACAGAGAATTGCACAGTTTGAGCAGATTAAATCAGGGTACAAGCAATGCAGCAGAAAGTACAATGCTCGAAATAAACTACAGAAATTGCAAAACCTGAGGCAGATTAAATAAGCAAATACAGGAGAAAGTACAACGGTCCAATCAATAAACTACAGAGAATTGCACAATCTGAGCAGATTAAACCAGGGTACAATCAATGCAGCAGAAGGTACAACGGTCCAGCAAAGTACGACTACGAAGCAGCAAAGTACAATAATCTGAAGCAAGTGAAGTAAAATTTACCGAGAGTTTCCTGTGGGTGAACTAATGGGGGCGGAGAAGCAGGAGAAATGCAGGCCGAAGATGGGGGAGGAAAGGCCCAAAGGCTGCTCACCCCCAGGCCGATGATAGCAACGGAGGAAACAGAGAGTCGCCGGAGAAAGTCCGCCGCCGGCGAGCATGAATTATTGTTCGATACGGCGGCGATTCTGATTGAGAGGTCTGCGGGTTGATGATTGCTGCCATATGAGCGGATCCTTATACGGGTCGGGTTCGGGTTTGAATATGTGAGAACGGGTAGAGCAGCGAAAGAGAGTACTGGCATTTCTAAGAGAGAAGGAGAGAGGAGGTATTTTTGTGATTCCTCTCTTTATTTTGTACCGCACAAATAATACTTTTCCTTAGAATAAAAATAAAAAATTGAAGGGGAAACTACAGATAAATCCCTAATCCAAAACTCAACTCACAGATCAGTCCCTAGGTAGTTTCCCCAAGCAATTCAGTCCCTACTCACGCGCCTAACATGCAGTTCAGTCCCTAATAAAATGTGCAAATACTAAAATACTCTTTACTTTATACTAATTTTACATAACTTATTTCCAATCTCCAACGCGCCGTTTGTGTTACACGCTCTTTGCCTGTTACATTTCAAAAATCAAACAACAAGAAATAAGCTAAAAAGGCGCAGGAAAAAAACCACCGTTCAGTTTATACCCATTTACAGACAAAGAAGAAACAGAGAAGAAATGAAGAACAAAGAAACAACAAAGAAGGAAGAAACAACGAAGCACGAAGAATCAACAAAACGCAGAAAAATTATAAAACGAAAGGAAAAATAAAAATAAACAAACCCATTTCTCGACAATGGTGAAGCAGGGTAAACAACAAGGTTTGATTTTTTTTTTTCTTTCATTTTCTTGGAAACAGACCCATTTGGGTGTTGCTTAAGCTTGCAAAAAGGTTTATTTGTTGTAGAATTGCATGATTTTGAACATATCCTCTCATGGGTATTATGCCTCGACTTTATTCGGTGTTTTCCCTAATCATTAAATCGGTTCCAATATCTGTTTTTTTGTTGTTTGGGTTTGCAAAGATCATTTATTTGTTGTCGAATTTCATGATTTTGTAACAGTTTCCTCGTGGGTATTATTCTTCGGTGACATTGGCATGTCCCCAAAGCATTTTGAGTCCGAACAAGGGTTTCATATAGGATATGGGAAAGAGGCTTATTGTAGTTTTCGTACTGGTTCTATAGTATGTGTCATGTGCAGTAATGGTATTAATAGTGCATTTAGATGGTACTGACACAGGGTACTCGAAGTACTGTCCCGAAAGCATTTAGTCCCAACAAGGGATATGTCATATGTAATAATGGTATTGCTCTTGACTTCGGACGGTATTAACACAGGGTACTGGAAGTATAATCTTTGATGGTTCTGTAGTATGTGTCATATGCCACAATAGTATTACTAGTGCCTTTGAATGGTATTACTAGTGACTTTGGATGGTATTGACATATGGTACTAGAAGTATAATGTTTGATGGTCCTGTAGTATAAGTCATATGCCATAATAGTATTACCAGTGCCTTTGAATGATATTACTAGTGACTTTGGATGGTATTGACATGTGGTACTAGAAGTATAATGTTTGATGGTCCTGTAGTATAAGTCATATGCCATAATAGTATTACTAGTGCCTTTGAATGGTATTACTAGTAACTTTGGATGGTATTGACATGTGGAACTTTATAGTACGTTGTATTTGTTATAATTGTAGTTTTATGTGTATGTAATTGCATGAATTGATGTAAAAGAAGATTGCAGCAAGCTATCAATAGGCTGCAGGTGCTCACCGATCGCTTTTCAAACAACCATGGAAGGTGTGAAAAAAGTGATGAAGAAACAACATTATGAAGTACTGAAGAAAAATTCCTTCTATCACTACATGGACATGCCTAAAATAAACCACAGCTTCCATAGGGTTGTGTCTCTCATGCAAGCGTACAATGTAAAAGATCGGGCCTTCTGGTTTGGGGTTTTTGTGTTTTTTTGTAATTAATGAACAGATGAACGTGTTTTTGGGCCATAAACAATCTGTCATTTTGTTGTAGAGCTAATAATACTATTGATTATCTCTCTTCGTACTTTTCCATTGTATCCATTGTACTATATGTTTCGATGAAATGTACTTACCTTTTGAACACATGGTACTTTATTTTGCGATTAATTAGTTTGTATAAAGAATACAAGCGTACCATAAAAATGAGCAACAAATACTTTCTAGTCTATTCGAAGATACCTTGTTAACACTAGACTTGTACTTACTTGATGAACAAAGCGTACTTCACATGTGTATTCACGAAAAACTTACCATAAACTGAAGAATTGTGTCTATTCATTCTTAATAGTCTTAAAATGAAGAGTTATGCCTTAAAATGCGATCATATGGATGCATTGGCCCCACAATAATATATAGATTGTAACAATACTATATGAATGGCAAACATATACTTTATCAGTGACCAAAGCGTACTATAGTCACGAATCACTTGTACTTCACATGTGTATCATTGTACTTACTTGATGAACAAAGCGTACCATATTTTTTGATGAATTGAATTGTACCAATTCATTGACGCTTTAATGATCAATAAGTACGGGAGATGCATAAATTATGTTTTAGATGATTATTTTAAGGTAGGTGAGCATTATTGTTGCGTTTGGAATACAAGATCCCATAAATATGTTGAATTTCATACATGATACTCATATACTATACAATATATTCATACAAGTCTACAATGCTCAAGTGTAAAACTAATATTTTCCTCAATTCTTACCATAATCGATATTGGTCGACTCCCACATTGTCTCCATTCATTCTTAATAGTCTTAAAATGAAGAGTTGTGTCTTAAAATGCGATCATATGATGCATTGGCCCCACAATAATATATAGAGTGTAACAATACTATATGAATGGCAAACATATACTTTATCAGTGAACAAAGCGTACTATAGTCACGAATCACTTGTACTTCACATGTGTATTCATTGTACTTACTTGATGAACAAAGCGTACCATATTTTTTGATGAATTGAATTGTACCAATTTCATTGACGCTTTAATGATCAATAAGTACGGGAGATGCATAAATTATGTTTTAGATTATTATTTTAAGGTAGGTGAGCATTATTGTTGCGTTTGGAATACAAGATCCCATAAATATGTTGAATTTCATACATGATACTCATATACTATACAATATATTCATACAAGTCTACAATGCTCAAGTGTAAAACTAATATTTTCCTCAATTCTTACCATAATCGATATTGATCGACTCCCACATTGTCTCCATTCATTCTTAATAGTCTTAAAATGAAGAGTTGTGTCTTAAAATGCGATCATATGATGCATTGGCCCCACAATAATATATAGAGTGTAACAATACTATATGAATGGCAAACATATACTTCATCAGTGAACAAAGCGTATTATAGTCACGAATCACTTGTACTTCACACATGTGTATTCATTGTACTTACTTGATGAACAAAGCGTACTATATTGACGAATAACCCAAACTTTACCAGCTTATATATTGTACTTATTTGGTGAATAAAGCATACTATATTCACGAATAACCCAAACTTTACCAGATTATACATTGTACTTATTTGGTGAATAAAGCGTACTATATTCACGAATAACCCGAACTTTACCAGCTTATACATTGTACTTATTTGGTGAACAAAGCGTACTATATTCACGAATAAACCGAACTTTACCAGCTTATACATTGTACTTATTTGGTGAACAAAGCGTACTATATTCACGAATAACCCGAACTTTACCAGCTTATACATTGTACTTATTTGGTGAACAAAGCGTACTATATTCACGAATAAACCGAACTTTACCAGCTTATACATTGTACTTATTTGGTGAACAAAGCGTACTATATTCACGAATAACCCTAACTTTACCAGCTTATACATTGTACTCTTATGTTCACTAATTAAACAACGGTACATAGGTTTTACATACATGTAGAATGCAAATATTACTAGATTCAACACTATTAAACTATGAACTACTCCACCTTCAGAATTGCAATTCTTCACTTCACTTTCTTGATGGACTTGGTTCATCGACGCACTTGTAGCTTCATTTTCTTCACGATTTGAGTTGGAAAAAGTTTGCCCAACTTCAAATGGTTCACACCAATGGGAGTAGCCATGGTGTGGGCAACAGTAAAATAACCTTCCGGGATTCAAAATAGTTTCTGAAACCATGATTATTGTTTTCTTCCCACAATCAAGACGCTTGCATTTCCCTTTTTTGTATTTTAACCCACTCATTTGAGTGGTGCTACTCGAAGAGTAGCATCACCACATACAAGTGTGCTCAAGATTGCATTTACGAATGCTAAATAACTTATCTGACTTGTACAATGATGCATAAACCCTCCATTTGCAGTTTTCGTCAATGCATACTGCTATGATCTTTTGTTGATCATTTTTCATGTACTTAAATGATCGATTATTAGCAATAGAATAGTTTTTCAGCATATGCCTTAAATCATCAGGATCTTTAAAAAACTGATTCTCCCCACGGATGCAATGTCTCCATGCATCAATTGAATTTCTAAGCGGATTAACCTCGATTTCCATCGATTGATCGCCGCTTTTGGTTTAAAAAAAATTAAAAAATGGATTACAATAGAGTGGAATCCAAATAACAATGTACATGAAAATATCATAACAATGCACTGGTTCCATACTATCTTCTCCATTATATAATACTAAGTTTTCCCACAAATAGTACCAAGTTTACCTATCACCCATACTATCCGAATAATGGTTACGTACTGTCTTCCCCATTATATGATACTATGTTTTCCCACCAACAGTACCAAATTTACCTATCACCCATACTATTCAGATGAAGGTTACGTACTATCTTCCCCATTATATGATACTATGTTTTCCCACCAACAGTACCAAATTTACCTATCACGCATACTATACGAATAACGATTACGTACTATAAGTACCATACGTCCATACCATATTTATATGAGCATGATACTATTACGTGCCATATTTTATGCTATGTATCACAATAATTAACAACCATAAAGAAATGCATTTCAGTAGTACAGAAAAATATGGAGACCTACCAGCCATCGGTGCGAACCCTCTTTCGTCGGAAAAAAGAGGAAATCAGAGGAGAGAAAGAGAGAAGAAATAGAGAAGAAAAAGAGCAGATAGAAATGAAGAAAGAGAAGAAAGAAAGAGAAGATGAAGAGAGAGAAAATGAAGAGAGAGAAAAGGGTGAGAGTGAAAAAGAAGAGAGAAAATATAATAAAATATATTAAATTTACATTGGGGACTGATATGCATGTCAGTCGCGTGAATAGGGACTGATTTGCTTGGAGAAACTACCTAGGGACTGATCTGTGTTTTGAGTTTAGGATTAGGGATTTATCTGTAGTTTCCCCAAAATTGAAACTGTCAAATTACGGAAAAAAAAAAAAAAAATTCTCATGTTGTCATAATTACAAACACTCTAATAAATAACTGAATTATCAAAATTTTATTAAGAATATTGAAAATTTTGATTTTTTTTATTTATTTTAATTAATTTTAATTTTAGTTTAAATACCAATATTACATATATAAATATATATATAAAATAAAATAAGACCGAATGCCACACCAAATTAACGGTTTGGTAATCAGCATGTAAGAATTTTCATTCGGTCGATTCGATCGGTTTACCTACCCAATGAACACCCTTAAGTAAATTTGAAATTGTAAGGATGAACGTGTAAGATAATACATAATAGTAATTATGCAAACAAACGAGTTTTTTTCTCGTAATCATACCTTACGTCAAGGGTGATAGTAATTTGATATAGTATATATTAGCTAGTTTATAATATATATAACTAAATTTAGTTAATTTTCATTGTGCACATAACTAAAACAGAAACATTTATCCAATCCAACCATTAAACAAACATAAACACAAAACATTTATACAAGACAAGACTCTCAAACATCCAAATTCCAGAAACCAAAAGCAACAAAATGAAAAGCCAAACAACACTTAACGAAATTCAATTATAAAAAAAAAAAAAAAAAAAACACACACAAATAGTGACACTTTATTTAGGTGAAACAAATCCGCAACAGATCTTCTTCACTCCGCCTTGGAACAATCAGTCGGCAGAAATTTGACCTCCTTGTTCACAAGATCATACCCAATGCGATAATTCATCTGATGCAAATTACCGAAAATAGCCAAATCCTGCGACGGCACCAAAGTCAAGCAAACCAAACCCTTCTCCACCTCCACAAAAGTGCTCCCCTCCGGCAACACCACATCTCCGCCGTCAAAATGCGCCACTATCGCCGGCGAACTGAACCCCCCGCCGCTCGGCAGCTCGTAGCACAAGTTAAACATCCCCTGCGAATCCGACCCCCTCTTCCCCTTTATAGCCTTCACCAAACTCGCCTCAAGCCCCTCGTAAAACTCCGAGGGCAAAAACGTCAATGTGGTACCCGAGTCGATAATTATATTTCCCTCTTCTGCCCCTGCTGACGTGGACCCCCCGTACCCGTAATCGTCGGATGCTTTTTTATTATTATATTCCAACCGTTCGTCCCCAACGCTAACGCCTTCCAGCGTGAGGTAGTAGAATGTATCCGGGTCTTTCTTAACTAACGGCGTTGAAACGACGTTAGGCCCCGAAACGACGGCGTTTTGGCCGAAGCTTATCTTGCTTGAGGAATTCGAGTCAAGGAAAGTCAAACAGTAGGAGAATTTGCCGCCGATTGATTTCTCGAGCTGGCTGATGATTGAAACCGAGCCGCCGCCTAAGCCGACTATACCCGAGCCGGTCTGGCTGAAAGTGCCGTCGTTTTGGTGGCCGCACCCAAACACGACTTTCTTAAAAGACACGCTTTCTCCAACATTATCGGAGGATCCGAAAGTTAGGGTTTCGACTGCCAGGTCACCAATGCTGTACGACCTATCGCCGTACGACACCTGGTACTGGCAGCCATTGCTGCTGCTGCACGTGCTCGAGCTTCCGACTGCGCTGCACTGCGGCGATTGGCAGGATACTTGCCGGTACGTGCTGGTTTCGGCCGGGTCGAATAGCGGCGATGTTTGGTTGTAGCACTGCGTGCATGGCTTGCACTGCGTCCACGTCAGATCGCTGCCCGTGTCGGCGATGCCGAGCTGCTCCACGGGCGGCGTGCCGATGCTGATCTTCATTAGGTACTCCCCGCCGACGGGGGTGAGCACCCCCTCGAACGAGTCGGACGACGACGCGGTTGTTGACTTCTTCTTCCTCTGATCGGAAGTCAACCTCAGGGACGATTTGCGGGTGAACGAGCGGTGGAACGACTTTCGGAGGAGCTCGAATCTCGTGTGGGAGGGCTCGTAGGTAGGCGATGCGGGTGAGTCGCGGTGGAATAAATCCACCGTGATGCCGGATTTTTTTTTCGATTCGACGAAAAGAACGAGAGCGAAGAAACAAAGTAGTACGAGAGACGAGGGTTTGTAATAAGCCATTATTGCTATGTGTTGTGTGTGTGTGTGTGTGTGTAATAGAGAGAGAAAGGTTGAGTTTTTGGGGATGAACAACAATGGTGGTTTTATAGGTAAAAAAGATTTGATTGAGTGAAGATATAGAAAGTCGTAATTAATTTGGTAAATTATTGTGTGCAATTAATTAGTTTTAATTTTAAAACGGAAAAAGATTAAATTGGAGAAACTTTTCAAATAAAGAGATGAATATGAATATATGATTATGCATAGTTCATGCAATCTTGGATTTTGATTGTATGTATATATTTACAGCATTAAATTAAATTTTGAGATTAAGTTCTATGTACGTTACACACGGAGAAAATAAATGTATTGTAATTACATTAATTATTACAATATTATTATTAATTATTATTACAATATTAATATTATGTTTATGGTAAGTATTTTACTGGTTTTTGGTAAAGCTGGCAATATTCAATTTACCGTGGAAAGGATGAGTGAAAGCAAATGGATATTACCTGGATTTTAAATTGGTGGTCTGGCTTTAGCCTGTAATTTTTTTGAAAAATATATATGCATATATACTATATAATTAATTGTTATAAATGTTAATAAATAGTGTAAAATCAAAAGAAATGCATCGAATTCGGTGGTGGATTTTTGGAAATTTTCCATGCTTAGAATAATAATCTACACTTACGACATCGAGCAATCGGGCCATGTGAATCGAATTTGGGTTGACTGAAGATCGTAGTATCATCCGGTCTCTTTAGGGTCAAACTAAAATACACTCTGACACCATTACTATAGGCTCAAGTTCGACTTATATATTTTTTTCGGATTTCGGGTTTATATCTGGGTTATTTCGAGCAATATGTAAATTATATAATTCAAAACATTGCAACCGAACGTGTTTGAAAGAAAAAAAAATCATTTACAGCCAAAATCTAGAATATTCATGAAGAGTAAAATAAAATAAAGGCCGTATTCATAAAATAAGACGAAAAAACAGAGGTTTGGTCTGGAAACACTAGGTTAAGATTCAAATTGCATGTTTATTTCTCTCACGTCTTATCTCTCTCTCAGAAACTCACGATATATATAGATGTTAAAGAAAAATGGTCTCAAAAGGATAAGAATAATGTAAGTACATCCATCGTTAATGAGAGTGTCGTCGGAAATAGAAAAGAAGAATTGAATTCAGTGGTACGACGAGAGGAGAGTGAGAAGATCAGAAAATTAGTTCAAGAGAGGCGGAGGTTAAATACTTCGAATGAGTAAACCGGATCAAAAAGTAGGAATCAACGGTCTATATAGAAAATGTAGAGGGTTCTCAAGTTCTAATCGAGACTTGGGATTTTGTGTGTTTGGATTGATTTCTTAATAGGCCGCCCCAATAGAGAAATGGGTAAATGGACTGAATTAAATAATTCATTGGTCCAAAATCCAACATTCGTTCTCCAAAAGTGTCTGACAATATAAGATGTTTACTCATTTATAAAACGTAACTATTTATCAGCTATAAAAAACAATTTATCAGATGTAAGAATTTATTTTAATTTTGGAATGTTTGAATCATAAAAATCGTAACATTTCAGCAACCATTATTAATATAAACATAACTAATATATAACATTAAAAAATAAATTAATAAAACATACTTAATAATAAAATGTGTTCTTAAGCTCGAGCCATGGCAGATCTAGGTGGAAATCAGATGAATAGCATACGAATTAGCACTTACGAAAATATTCCGGGTTTTTTTCTCCAATTCCATTGAAGGAAATTGGAAAATTGGCGATCGAAAATAGGAATGAAAAACCTCAGAAAATTCCAATTTTTTAGTCACCTAAAATATAAGTGTATGTTTCGAAAATTTAAGAAATATATTCCACTTCCGATCAAAAATATTCCGTCGGAAAATCATAATGACAAATATGTTCTTAAATCGAAAAATTTCGGATCACAATCAGCGGAAATCGGTAGTTCCACCTAGGGATGTCAAAAAAATCCGAACCGCTAGCTATCCGCGGGTATCCGCTCCGTTTAAAACCAGTTACCGAAACTATTAGGGTTTGGTAATGGTTTTGGTAAAAGAAAAGAAAACCGTCATGGTTTTGGTATGATTCTGATTTTAACTTTACAGTCATGGGTACCCAACCATTTAATATATATATATATATATATATATATTAATTCAACATAATATGAATAAAAAAAAATTGGCAAATAATTTATATCTTTTTTTTTCTTCCTCTTTTCTGAGAGTTACTTAAACGTTATCGGACACAAAGTTATTTTTATTAACACAATTAAAATGGTAAATGGGTACGCGTGAGTATCCGGATATTCGTGGTAATGGTTATGGTATTTTCATTAACTTTTTAAATGGATTTGATATGGACATGGTTTGAGCTATAATAAATGGTAATGATTATGGTATTGCACTTTTTCGAGGGTACCCGCTCCGCGATCGTCCCTAGACTTCCACCTGTATAACATCTACAAAATCGATTACAATATTGCTGCTGCCTTAGAGTAGTTTGACCATAAAATTTTCTAGAATTTCACACACAAGGGGCACAAAAATCCATAAATTTGCTCCCAGATCATCATAAGACAAATGTTAAATAACAAACAAGAATCATAAACACTCTGCAAAAGTCGAGTTTCAGGATTGAACATTTGTTTTCTTTTTTCTCGAGTTCGTCGTACGTTCACCGTTGTGCTCAAAAGATGTAAATTTTCAAATAACAGTAACAAGAAACACGATCAACATTAAATTTCACTTCAACATCAATGTATTCGAACGAATTGGAATGTCGCATACATCGATTTTTTTCCAAACAACGAACACCGCAGAAACACACGTTTTACTCGATTTTTTTTTTTGTTCGACCAATTTCATATATGTAGAAAGATAACACTTACTCTATACTATATATATATCTTCTGTATGTATAAACTATAACAAGATTTACGGAAACTTAGCATTTTCATCATCACTTAGCTCATCTTCAATGCTTGAAACATCCATTCTGGAAGAATATTGCTTAGCCCACTTCACAATTTTCTCAGCTTCCCTGCAAATTTTTTCTTCCTCCGCGATAGCTTTCTTGATCAGCTTCCTCTGATTATAACTCATTGAATTATCACTCAAATCGGATAATAAATCATCATTATCTTGCTTCTTCCCCCAATTAATCCCCAAATCCAAACCCCTGTTTTCTTTATTCTTTCTTGCCGATTTTTTAGGAGAACACAGAAAACAGCCGCTCTTCGCCGGCGGCGAAACGGACCTACTGGAGAAACCCTCAAAGGAAGAAGACGACGAAGAAAATGATTTGGTACCCTTCTCCTCCATTTTCACTCGTGGGTTCTTCTTCTTCAGGGGCGAGAAGCTCTCGCTGCGAGATAAGCAGTTTTTCTCTTCTGGGACTTTCTTCAAACACTTTGGATGCACCTCTTCGCCTTTGTCCTCCGCGGATTTTTCTTCGCCGGAATCTGATTTCTTCGGTTCGTTCTTCTTCAATTCCGATGGATTTGAAAAACTGAAGCTCTTTGTTGCTAAAGGAGCGTGCTTCGCCGCCGGTGACGGCAGAGATTTGAGGCGCTGGAAGCGGGTTTCGAGGTGAGAAGGGAGATCGGTCTTGGTGAAACCGGCGCAGTTGATCGCGGCCACCTGCTCGAGAACTGTGGAATCCATGGCCTGAGATAGGAGCTCCTCCACCGCCTTCTCGCCGTCGCTGTCGTCGGAGAAGAAATCGTCCATTTTTAGTGAGAGTGAAATGATCAGACCGAATTGTAGCAAACGAGGTTTTTTCTTTTGCCCTTTTTTCAAGAAAGTTTTTTCTGCAGAGGTTTCTTCTATGGGAGTCTCAACGGCTAACTCATGAATTTGGCATTTAGTGGTCAAAATGTCAAAATGTGTGGTGACGTTCTTTTTTTTCTTACATGGGCCCCACTTCTGATTGCGCTCCAGCTCCGCCCATTATTTGTTGCTATTTGGTCCTTGGATATTATTTATATTAGCAATTTGACCCCTTGTTTATATTAGCAAAATGGTGCAATATGGCCCGTGAAAAGAATTTGTTTCAATAAATGTGTGACTTTTTTTTTTTTTTGAGATGAATAAATGTGTGACTTTGTGTATCAATAAATTACTATATATACTTAATAACGTTGTAACATATTTGACTAAACTTATTTTAAATAACTGATAAGTTCTTATGTTTTATAAGTTGTTTTAAGAGTTGATAAGCTATTATATCTTATTTTTTCAAATTAATTTTAAAGTGTTTGAATAATGAGCTATTTTTACTAATTGTAAGATTTTAAATAAAAATATAGTTTATAGATATTTTTTAAAAAATATCTTATTTGCTCTCGAACAACTTATTTTTTCGACTTACTATGATATTTCTAAAAACAAATTACCAAAACACTTTGGAGCTTATAAGTTCTTCTAACTGCTTATAAGATTAAGCCAAACACCCTCCTAGTTAGTATATTCCACCAGGTATATATCATGAGATAATTGATTTAGCATTTAGGGATGGTAGCAATAAATTCAATATCTTCCCTAAATATTACATTTTCTTCTTATTCCTTTTCTATAGATAGGCTGAATTTACAGTATTTTTAATGCTCATAGATTTTTTGTACACAAATTGGAAAACAATATTTATTAAGTCAGCAGTAAATAAAAAATATATATATATTTTTTCTTGAAATAAATAAATAATATATATACACAAATGAATAGAAAATATAAATATAAATAATTATAAAAGAAAAATAGGAGCAATAAATAAATAGAGATGTAACAGCTGCTACTATCATATATACAAGTATTTAATGAGGTGAAAATCATATTAATTACCAAATCTCAACTCCATTGTGCAGGATACATTCCAGATATCCACACCAAAATTCACTCATAAATTCCCCCCAAAAAAAAATTTATATTAGTAATTTTATTTTATTTATTTTTAATTTATTGATTTATTCTTGTGAATGGATAATCAGTTTCCATCATCTCCAAAGCCAAAATGTTACCCTTGGAAATCATCCAAGAAACAAGAATTCGATCAAATTAATGGTAAAACGATAAATTCCGGAAAGAATCTATATTACGGAGATTACGGAATGGAGGATAATATTTACGGCGAAAACGGGATTTTCTCGATGAAAGAACAGAAGAAATTTCTCAAAGAAGCCATTAAAGAACAAGAGAAAGCCAATCATAAGATGGCAAAGAGAAAAGGATCTGCAGGGAAGTGAAAAGTATTAAATTTTTTTTTTTTGATAAATATTATTTTGATGTTTTTTTTTTATTATTTAATGTGATTTAGTTCATTAATATTTCATTTTCATTTTTGTATCACTATTTGTTTTTTCAGGCAAATTATGTTGTGATTTTATTTTGTAAAAATATTTTTTTTATGGCTAGCTTGGATTATATCACTCTATTCATAATTCTTTTCGTTTTTCTCTCGTTTATTTATGGTTATTATTTTGTTCCTCTGTTTTTGTTCGGAAAAAAATTCGGGTGCGGTGGCCCCGAATCCCTGTAATTTTTTTGTTAATCATCGGTCCCCTATAAAATGTTCCTGTTACCGCCCTTGACCCAATATCGATGAAATTCTCAATATTATGTCATACCTAGGGTTACTTGTGTATTTTTTTAGTATCTAATGCTAAAAAATAGATTTAAAGAGAATAATTATTTCATATTTAATAATTTTAACATATGACTATCACCTTAAGGCAACATTTTTGTTTTTCCATGTAGGCACATGGTTTTTTTATTTTATTTTTTTATAAATGGTGATTTTATTTAAAAAAATGTATATATAATATTTAGGGTTAAATACAAAAACACCCTTGTACTATGAATTTTGTATCATATACCCCCTGTATTTCAAAGTAAATACAAAAAACCCCCTCACATTATGACAAAAATACCCCTACTCAAGCATATATATATATATATATATATATATATATATATATTGAGTTATTTTCCAATTAAACCCTTTTCAGTTAATTTTACGTGGAAAATTTTTGTATTTATATTTTTTTTTCTCCAAAACATCTAATTGCGTTGATTCTTTTAATTTTCTAAATAAAACATTTTATTTTTGTCATTTTGAGTTTCTTCATTTTTTTTTTCTTAAATGTCTTCCGGTAGTTCAAACATCCTAAGATGATAAACTTCTTTACAATCCTATTATTGTTGAGAATTTGAAATATCGGAAGACATTTAGGAAAAAAATTAAAATATCAAAAATTTCCAAGTAAAATTTACCAAAAATGTTAAAAAAATATAGTGAAAAATGGCTCAAACAAACCCTTATATTCATAGGCTTAGCAGGGGTATTTTCGTCATATTTTGGAAAAAATATAACATCAGAGGGGGTTTTTGTATTTATGTGTAGTGCAGGGGATTATATGATACAAAGTCCATAGTACAGGTTGTTTTTGTATTTAGCCCTAATATTTATATCAGTGTTTTTTCAAGTCCAAATGAAAACTGAAAATTGATTATGGGCCTAAACAAATTCCTACCCAACAAGTAATTTCTAAGTTTCGGCCCATAAGTATACTTGCAAATTGCAATATCTCCAAAATAAATTAAAAAAAAAAAGAAAAAAAAAAAGACTGACAGAAGAAAAAAGTCTTCTTCACGAATTCTAAATATAATTATTGCAATTAAATATTACATTATAAATATAAACATATAAATCTATTTACCGACTTCTTCTGGCTTCACGGATTATATAGTGTGTGTGTATTAAAAATAAATAAAAAATTAAAAAAAAAATAGAAAAAGTCAAAAGAGAACCACATGGTGCATGGGCCATCAAAAAATGCCAAAAAACCAGCGGAAACAGTGAGCATGTAATTGGTCAAAATTGCACATTCAAACGTGTCTGCTTTTGCCCGACGACTCTAAATCGTTGACTTTTTACTAATTTCAATTTCTCAATTTTTCATTTTTAAGTGTGAGATGTGGAGTACTACCTAATTAATTGTACCACACACTAAACTTGTAATTTGACTATATGAGTAATTTTGCATTAACTTCAACCTAATATTACTTATTATTTTGTTATTAACTATTAGGAGTTTGGACCAATCTAATACTACTATGCTTACATCATCCAAGTAACAGTTGAAAAATATCATTTTCTTCCTCTAGATTTTCAAGTTAGAGCAAATCCAACTCTCTTTTAAAATTTTTATTGTAAACAATAAACAGTGTTTTAACATACTATTTTTTCCTGACGTACTCCAATTGTGGTTATTTTTATTTTAACATATCACTTTCAAACGACTGCATATAACATAACTGTTCGAGTTGCTCTTCGTAGTAAAATAATTAACTCGACTTTCCATTTTCCAAAAAAATAAAATAAAAAATCTAAACTAAAATGTTTCAAGATGGGATCTATCAAATTAGGACCATAGTCACAACTGCATCTACACACAAGTTTTTCTTTATACAAGACAAATTTAATTAAATTAATTTTTATTTAATTTTTTCTTAATAGGAGTCAAATATTGTGTGATTTGCTTAAGGAATTCACGTGTTTTATTTCCCCCTCACACATAATATGGAGCGTGAGAAATACTCAAAAGCTCCAAAAGAAAATCACTTTGCTTCAATTATTAGCTTTTTGCCTAACTTCAACTTTAAACCAAAAATCACTTTTCCCCATTCCCCTCAAACAACTTCTTCTTCTTCTTCTTCTGTAATCAAATCCATTCATGAAAGAGTTCAATTGAGCTCCAGAAATTCCAATCTCAGGCGGCCAATAACAGCAAGTGCAGGAAACCCTTAATCAACATCCACTCCAATCTCGCAATCACTTTATTCTTCATCGTAGTGTTCACAGTTCACAGTTCCAGCTCTCCTCCTTCTACATACTCACTCCTGCTCAAATCTCTCCGCCGCCGCTAACGCCGCCGCCGCATGGTCCGGCGACCTCCGCTCCGCCGAATTCTCATGGAACAAGCTCAAATTCTCCGACGAGAAACCCCAAACACCTCTCAAAATCGCCGTCTTCACCCGCAAGTGGCCCACCGGCGGCGTCCCCGGCGGCATGGAGCGCCACGCCCAAACCCTACACACCGCCCTAGCCAGCCGCGGCCATGAAATCCACGTCTTCACATCCCCTCCCGCCGCCGATTCATCACCGGAAACCTCCACCCCTTCCTCCTCCTCCCCGATCCTGCACCACCACGAAGGGGAACCGGAAAAATGGCGGTACAACAAGGCGTGGGAGCAATTCCAGGCGGAGGAGAGCCGCGGCGGCGCCGCCCCCTTCGACGTCATCCATTCGGAGAGCGTCGCCCTCCCCTTCTGGCTCGCCAGGGGAGTCAAAAACGTCGCCGTTTCGTGGCACGGAATTGCCCTAGAAAGCGTACAATCCAGCATCTACCAGGATTTGACCCGAAAACCCGACGAACCGATTTCGCCGGCCTTCAACCAGAGCCTCCAATCCGTCATCCCAAAAGTCCTGAACGAAATAAGATTCTTCTCGCACTACCAACACCACATCGCCATTAGCGACAGCTGCGGAGAAATGCTCCGAGACGTCTACCAAATCCCATCCAAGCGCGTCCACGTCATCGTCAACGGAGTCAACCAACACGACTTCGTACAGGACACCTCACTCGGCCGGAGATTCCGATCCCGAATTGGAATCCCCGATAACGCAACCCTAGTTCTCGGGATCGCCGGCCGATTAGTCAAGGACAAAGGCCACCCGTTGCTCTACGAAGCCTTCTCGAAGCTCAAAACCAACAATCCCAACACCTACTTAATCGTCGCGGGATCCGGTCCGTGGATGAACCGGTACAAAGAGATGGGGAAACAAGTAATCGTACTTGGTTCGATGAATCCGTCGCAACTGCAGGGCTTCTACAATGCGATCGATATATTCGTGAACCCGACGCTCAGGCCGCAAGGTCTGGATCTTACGTTGATGGAGGCGATGATGAGTGGGAAACCGATTATGGCGTCGAGGTTTCCGAGTATTAAGGGGACGATTTTGGTGGACGATGAATTCGGGTTTATGTTTGCGCCGAATGTGGAATCTTTATACGAGGCTTTGGAGAGGGTGGTGGCGGAAGGGGCGGGGAGATTGGCGGAGAGAGGGAAGGCGTGTAAGGAGTACGCGGTGGGTATGTTTACGGCGAGGAAGATGGCGTTGGCTTATGAGAGGTTGTTTCTTTGTATCAAGAATCAAACTTTTTGTATGTACCCTTAGAAAACACACTGATATTTCTTTTCTTCTTCTTCTTGGCCTTTTTTTTTTCTTTTTTTTTTTGTTTATTTATTAGTAAAAAGAATGATACTATTTGTGAATTGATTCGAAGATGGAAATGTTAATCTTGAAATATATACGTTTAAGAGGTGTAGATTTGACTGTGTTTCCTTAGAGCTCGTTTGATTAAACTTATTAAACAGCTGATAAGTTGTTACGTCTGATAAGTTGTTTTAAGAGCTGATAATCAAAATTTTCGTTTTAATCCACCATTCAACCTAATTTCTAGAATGCTCTCGTTCACGTGACATCATTTTTCAGACATTGATTATTAAGTAAACTGTCGAAATTCAAACTTCCTAATTCGCGTGAAAGGAGAAATGCCACTAAAGAGGCAAAAATCTCGTTATCGACTTCCAAAATATCGGTCAATGATGAAAACGATACGAGTACATTACGGAAGATCAATAGAAATAATTGCAAAAAATACGAAAATACTAAAATTCGGTTGTGCAAGATGTATAATCATCATCAAAACTACTAAATAAGAATAAAAAAAAAACTAGTGCAGAATAAGATATTTTTCTCATTGATATATATATACTGTATATTCTATATTCAATATGGAACTACTATAATTGAATATTATGTACACATTGCCAAACACGGAGTAATAATGTAATCCGATCACAGTTCCGCTAATACGATCCAATGGAGGACGATCTTCGAGTCTGTTCGAATCTCTCGTAAGCAAACCTCGTTCGCAAATACAACACCACACTCGAAATCAACCCCAAAAGAGAGATACATCCCCACCAAACAAACGTATAGAAATAGCACTTAATCCCCATGCACACAACCGAATCAGCCATTAGCCCTAGACCGGAAACTGCACTCCAGTCGTAAACCGTTGCAGCTAAAAATCCATAAACGAGCGATCCGATGGGAATATTTGTGATTAGAATGTTGTGGTTGACACCAACACTTTCTGGTCCGAAAAGCTCGGAAGTTATCGAAACTGCAGCTGCGAATATGAAACCGGAGCTTAGCCCAATTAGGGCTGTGCCTGCTTCTAATGCAAAGGGGTCGCCCCCTAATGCACCGAGTAGAAAGAAGGCGATTGGTGTCGGGAGAAGAGCTATGGCTAGCCATCCGGTTCTTGCAAAGTAGACCTTCCTGCAAAATTTATTTATAAATTTAGGCCTCATTTGATTTGTCGTAGATTTGCTGAGATAATATAGTTAGGCTCTGTTTGGATCAAGGAAAATGCCAAGTAAGAAAAAAATGAAAGGCTAACTAAACACAAAATAAGATCCAATTATTTAATCAATCATTGAATATCAACCCAACCAAATGAGTTTAATCAAACAAGCATATATATAAGCAATAAACGAACTAGAATGCGTATGCTTACGTTCGAACGAAATCTGGAGCAGCAGAAAGCAGGCGGCCGAAAAAGGAGAACGACGAATAAATTGTGATAAGCTTCGAAGTCATCATACTATGCCCAAGCGACTGCGCAATCTGGCCAAGATTATTACTATAAACAAGACCGATAGTACCCCCGCAAAAGTACGCAATATAGTACAGCCAAAAATCCAACCTCCGAACGAGCATTCGAGCACTATGCTCTTGCCCAAGCATCGCCAGCTGGTCTTTCTCAATCAAAGCCTCACACAAAAAACCGTCACCACCTATATTATCGTCTTCAGACTTAATATTATCAGAGTAATTTAGGGTTACTCCATTTGCTACGCTATTATGACGACTCAAAAGCTCTTTATGCAGTTCCAAATCATCAGCATCAACGAGAATAAATCCCGACCCATGAAGAGTGAAGCTCGAATAAATGTTTTGCTTAAACCAATTCCGAGCGTACACAACACCAGGTATGCCCAATGGTAGAATCAAAAGAAAAATGGCACCAGAGAATAAATATCCAGCCTTTAAAGAATCCGAAGGGTGGAGGAATAAAAGATACAGGCCCGTGATTATGGCTAACGTGTTTAGCTTAAGGAACGAGAATTGATCGCGCTTAGTGATGTCGGTGGCTAGCGGATCGAGCGGGGGTTGGCGGAGGATTGGGATTAGTGCGGCTAATGACGTGAAGAGAGGGATTAGTGCGTTGAGGAGGAGATAGAGGGCCGGCGATGAAGGGTTTAGGGAGTTCACAGCAAGGTTGTATAGGGCTGCGCTTAGGCCGTTAAAACTCACTGTGAGGGCAAGAGCGAGTGGTCTGTTTGATGGGAAGTTTTTTATGCAGAGGACAAAGCAGACTGTGTTGAACCAACAGATGCTGCATCCGGATAATAAGCATAGTAAGAATACCTGCATGAGAAAAAGGTTTGGTATATAATGAAGTGATCATAACTAAATCAGAAATGAATTGTTCAATAGAGAAAAGCTAGCATTTTGATTCACTGTCAAGCAACTCAATAATTCTTTTTTTATTATTATAAATATATATATGGGGTAAATTACGGACACCCTGAGTTAATGTCAAATTATAAAAACCCCTTTTATTTGGGTAATTACAATCACCCCTCAACTATGAATTTTCTTACACTTCAATCCTTATGGTGTCAAATTCAACATAATCTTCTAGATTTCGTGCAATGTTCTCTAGTTTGTAGTCGTTTTGGGCACAAATGAAGTTTCCGATGCAGTCACAATCTGATGTTTACAAACCAAGAGACACATCTTATGATAATTGTGTTTCAAAATATAGAGTTCGAATGGGATAAAACGGGTACAAACTAGAGAATATTCCACATAATTTAGAAGATTTCATTAAATTTGACACGGCAATGATGGACGTGTAAGAAGACTCATAGTTGAGTGCAGGGGCGGACCCAGGAGGGGGCTGAAATATCGGGCTAATTTAAGAGAAGAATTTTGTTTTTTGTTTTTATGGACTAAATTGTACAAAATAAAAAATTTGGAGGGTGAAAGTGCAATAACTAATACATAAATAACAATAAAAAAAACTGCTTAAAAAAATTCTTTGGTGGGGGGTAACCCAGCCATATGCATGGTTATGCCCCTGGTTGAGTGGTGGTTTTAATTACCCCTGAGAGTTTTTTTTTTTAACGTAATTTGACCTTACCTCGTGAGTTGATCGTAATTTACCCTAAATACTCACCTTTTTATGTTACAAAGTCAAAATTGTCACACTCAATGGTGACAACAAAATAATTGACAAGCAAATGCAATGTTAATTGGAGGCCATATATTATATATTAATAAATTTTATTCCAGCAAAAATATGTGTGAACTGATGAGCCAACCTCCAATGAGACTTTAGCTAACTGGTTGGTGGCCGGGTTGGTTAGATTATTTGAGGTACATGTATTTGCATATATATTTATTTTCTAATTTTTTTTTTCAAAATTAATACACTTTTAAATATGACAAGAAGATTTAAAAAAAAATTAATCCAGATTCAACGTGGTGTATAGAGTCATACATATTTTTACACATATATGCATGTATGTATGTATATGTTATGATTGTGTATAAATAAATTTTATTGGAGATTTCTCCACCAAGAATCAAATAAAATTACATTCAGTATTCGACAGTTGGAAAAAGATGGTAGTGATATTTGACGGTTAGGTTCTAACAAAACCAAAAGTGGGCTCGATTTTGTCGCTGTCACATGTTGTAGTAAGGCCCACTTATAGGCCCATAATCTTCTCCACTCTTAACTAATAGAATACTAGGGTAAATTACAAAACCCTCCTTGAACTTAAGCTAAATAACAAAAAACACCCCATCTATTCGTAATAACCAAAATCTCTCTATGATTAACTGTTGATCGAGTGTTTTTTGCAGAAAATGTGTACAGTCTATTATAGACCCTGTTAAATAGGTGAGAAATAAAAGAAAGTATATGAAATTGTGTAAAGTCTATTTCCTCGAAGAAAAAAACGGAAACAAAACTCAGGGTTTTTTTGGTAATTACGATGGGTGAGGGTATTTTTTGTTATTTAGCCTAAGTTAAGGAGGTTTTCATAATTTATCCAAAATAACATAATGTACTTTTTTTATATAAACATAAATTACATTAAGGACAAAATTACCAATACATTCTTGAGATAAGATTAAATTACGAAAAAAACTCCTATTGCAATTACCTATCAATTATGTCCTGTCTTACGAAAAAAAATTTCTCATTGAGTAGGTAAATTTGTCACGTAAAAATGGATATGCAAGACAATACATAGTTAAAAAGTTAACTTAATTATACAAACACGATGGGTATTTTCGTAATTTGACTTTATCTCAGAGGGTGACGGGTGACCGTAATTTGCCGTGTGAAGCAAAAACTAATTAGGAGATTAGGCAAAACGAAGTCCAAATGCACACGTAATATATGAACAAAATCAATTAAACCACATCCCCAATTTAATGGAAAAATATAAAATTAGGAGAGAAATTCAAAAAAAGGCATTGGTCATGACTCATGCAACAAACCGAAACCACCGGGAAAAGTGACGTAAGAGAGAGAAAAAAACTAACCCCAAAATACGGCAGCGAAATCACGTTTCTGATCACGAGCCATTGGGCGCCGTACCCAATCAACCCCATACCCGCCGCCGTGAACATCACCGCCCACAGCGGCAGCCACATAAGCGCCAGCCCCGACGACCAACCCACCGCCTTGCCGAGATCCGACGCGGTGGCGAGGTAATTGAGCTGCACCTGAGACACGCCGAGGACCGCCTTCATCTCCGACGAGTACGCCGAGAAATCGAAATTCGTCCCCGTGAACGCCTGAATCCAAATCGTCGCCACCAGAATCATCCACTTTCGCGATTGCCCCGCCATATGGACTGCCGGAAAACGCTGTACTGTACGGCGGAGATTCGGTTGTACGGTGGTTTTTTTTTTTTATTAGGTGTTTGATTTTTGCGATTTTTGGTTGGTGAATACGGATTTTACTTACGTGGACGCTTTTATATACGTTCAATTCTGTTTTTCCCCTTTTTAATTAATGTTTTATTCTTTTCTTTTGGGTGCAAACACAATTCTTTTTATTTGGATTACAAAAATATTGGATTTTCGGTTGGGCATAAATAACGTGGTTGTAACAAAGAGCTTAATTTTATTTTGCACCCTTGAAACTAGTATTTTGGCACTTTCCACCCCTAAAAATTATTAATTAACATTTTTTTTGCTTGCAAGCACAATTCTTTTATTTGGAGTTAAAAATGAATTTGAATAACGATTTTTCAAATATTTTTTGTTATTTCTCTAATTATTTACATGATCTATGGATCAATTATAAATTGAAAGTTAAATTGATAGTTGATAATCGTATTTATTTTGAACATACTTGTATAAAAATATATAAAAAGAATTTATGTATAAATACAATCTTATATATATATGTTAGCAAATCTATGGATCTATACTTTTAATATTTACGCATTTCTCCAAGTTCCCGTTTCCCCATTTTTAGGATATGACGTTTCCCGTATCTGTTTTTCTGTTTACCCGTATCGTCGTTTCTGTATCCGTACTATATATGAATTGAATGTTTAACTATTTGGCATCGTAAATCTATTATAATTTGAAAAATGTACAATTTTTATTCCCGTTTCACAATTTTGTTAATTAAATCAATTGCAATCAACTAATTAAAATCAATTGAATGCAACAAGTGGAATCAATTGATTTGTTATGCAAATTTGACAAAATATAGTTAAAGATAAATAAATAGATGGACTTAGCTCAACAATAAACATCTGTACATATGAACTTTAAATGCAGCCAAGAGTTGGATGAGAAAATATTGTTTATACCAATAATTGTTTAAAAATACTCCTACTACATTTGGAAATTATATATTTAACAAAAAAGAAAAATGTATTTAGACTATATACGTTTCCATATACATGATTCTCACCTGCAATTGCAACAAATTGGGAGGTTATACTACACTTTATAAGAAGTCAATAATTTTTTATTTATTTAGAATTTGTAAGATGTCAAATCAATTTGAAGAAAATGTCAAAGAATAGGTTAGTTATTATTATTTTTAATTTATTGAGATAAAAATTTAAAATTAAGGGCCCGTTTAGCTAAACATTTTCATATCTTTCAAGAAAACAAAACATGGTTATTTTGCAAAAATGAATTCATCATGTTCTTCTTTTCCTTGTTAGAAATTTATGTGAAAAATTAGGATTTTGTTAAACGTTTCGGTATTTATTTTTGGGTTAACTGCAAAAAATCCCCTAAACTTTGGACGTTTTTGCGCTTTACCCCCTGAACGGAAAAAAGTTGCACCGACATACCTGAACTCTATTTTTCTTAGCACCGACTTCCAAAATATCCATTTTCAGCCAAAATTGACCGGAATTCAAATCACGTGCAAGGCACGTGAATATTGTTGGGGTAGATTAGTCTTTTCCTTTTACACTCATTTTCTTCATTTTTTTAATAAATATAAATAAATCTTAAAAAAAAAAAAAAAAAAAAAGTCTTGTTCCAGTCACGGGCATCTTCCCCGACCAAACTTATCCCGTCACCACCAGCCCAACCAAACTACTCTTCATCCATTTTAGCCCTCAACCGCCGCCTGCCGCATCTGCTTCACCTCCCTCCGCCGCCTCTGCTTCGCCGCCCTCCTCTTGCCCAACTCTACTCCGCTGCCTGCCGCCTCTGCTTCACCGCCCATCGGAAATTAAGGACTATAACTCGAAAGTACATCACACCGAAACACCAAATTAATCAATCTTTCTCTCTTCCGAAAAAAACAACAAATTCAGGACTGGATTGTTGATTAAGCTTTGATTCCAAAAACTCAAATTTTATTAAAAAATAAAAACACAAATGGGTTGCTTCCACCACTGCAATTCGCCGCCACCGCCACCCGTTGATTGATTGCGGCAAAGAAATAACCACCAGCCGGCGGTCAAATTTTGAGACCGGAGCCCCGACGAGAAACCCCTATTTCTTTGCCTTGTGATGGTGAAGGGGCGGATTGAATAGTAGAGTTTTCGAAATCGAACTAGCAGATATGGGGGGATGAATTGAAATTGGTTCGGTGGTGGTGGTGGTGGTGCGGCGGATCAGAGGTTGTGGTGGTTGGTTTTTGATTTGTGAGAGGTTATGGTTGCCTGGTTTGTGTTTGGTGGTGTGTCTGATATGTGGTGGTGGACGAAGAAGATGAATGTGCAATGTTCTTTTTTTTTTTTTTTTTTCTTTTCTTATTTATTTCATTTTTTTTTTTCATTTATTTATATTTATTAAAAAAAAAAAGAAGAAAAGGGGTGTAAAAGGAAAAGACTAATCTACCCCAATTATATTCACGTGTAAGGCACGTGATTTAAATTCCGGTCAATTTTGGCCAAAAATAGATATTTTGCAAGTCGGTGCTCAGAAAAATGGAGTTCAGGTATGTCGGTGCAACTTTTTTCCGTTCAGGGGTAAAGCGCAAAAACGTCCAAAGTTTAGGGGATTTTTTGCAGTTAACCCTTTATTTTTTGTATGTTAAAAGTTGGGGAAACTACAGATAAATCCCTAATCCAAAACTCAACTCACAGATCAGTCCCTAGCTAGTTTCCCCAAGCAATTCAGTCCCTATTCACGCGTCTGACATGCAGATCAGTCCCTAATGTGAATTTTGAATATTTTATTAGAGCTAATTGCAAATACCACCCCTGTGTTATCTCTAATTGTCAAATACCCCCCTGTGAAAAAAAAACTCACCAACACCCCCTTGTGTTAACAAAGTCAGAGCATCGAGACCCCTGGAGGCAAATCGTGTCACTCACTCGCGGATTGTGCGATTTTTATCAGTATTTTTAGGGTGAAATGTCATAAATACCCCTTTATAAAATAAAAAATAACCTTATTGGTTAAATTATGAATAACATAAATTTATAGGACCAAATTGTAATTTTCAGAATTCAAAGTAATAATGTAAAAAATATTATATTTCATTAAGAAAAAAAAAAATCATTGTCTTCTTCCCGTTCCCCACCCCAAACCCCAAACCCAAACCCAATAGGAGTACAATACCACCACCTCATCTTCTACAATCCGAGGGCAAATCCAGGCCCAATTAACAATAATGCCTTAATCTACAAACATCCCCAAAACGATTTTTCTTCCAAGGGCGAAACATTTTTGAAGAACCGGAGGTGGCTAGTGTCCCCAAAAAATTGGCCAATTCTTTTATCTCAAAATTTAACGTTCCCCAAGGCCTC